>JAHHFK020003218.1:0-66839 GCA_024533555.2 Aedes koreicus | reverse complement strand
CCAGAAGATTACGAAGTTGGGAAATTGTTTGATTGAGGAAGTAACAAATCCTCCATCTCATCTTCATCTCTGTTTGACGGCCGAAGGGGCGATCTGCCTTCGAAACTAATGTGTAGTATTCAATTTAAAGGTTTTGGTATCAATTTCTAATTAAAATAAAATCTATGTACAATCAATGCAAAAAGCTTGTTCATATTACAAAAAAAAAACGTAGTTTCCTATAAAAAAACCTACATTTTTTATATTCTGATTGGTAATTTCCATTTCAGTGAATTGACTTTGAATATTTCTTTATTATTGTGACGAAACATCGCCTCGGGTTTTAACTAACATACTTTGTTTTCCTCATCTATATAGACGGCAGGTGACATAGAGGGCAGAAAAGAGCAGCGACTTCAATCGCTCCAAGAAAATTTTGGCAGTGTGGCACTGCCACATCCCGGCGTCTTTATTGGAAATCCCGGCGTCTATATTGGAACTTCCAAAAAGTACACGGGACTTGGTACAATGTGTGGATGATTGAAACAATTAATTAAAATTTAATTTGAATAAAATCAAATGAATTTATCTCTAATAGATATCCAAAAATTAGTCTGATGTACAACATTATATTATGATTTTGCGCACCCGATTTCATGATTCGTAATGAGAAAATCATGATTTGGTTTCATAGTTCTAGAAAAAAAAGCCCGGAATCATAAATTTTGCGCATCCACTATCATGAGCAAAGGTCATGATCTACAGAGCATAAATCGCAGGTTGAGGAGCTTAGGACTCGCCTGACTGGGTGCGACGGGTGCGTTACGGAAGCATTAATCATGATATCATGAACCCAAATCATGGTGTATTTTCATAAAGTGAAAACACACTAGGCTCATGATATCATGAGTCGTTTTGACCACCTTTGGGAGCGGATTTGTTTCCGTGAACTTCCGTAGAAATTTAGAGAAACTCCTCAAATCGACATCATTATCAGTGAGGGTTCGGTTTCCTCTTTGCAATGGTTAAGTGTTATCGAGTGGCAAAACCAATCTCCAAAGAATCCAGAAAACCGTCTAGATCAATCCCTTTGTAGCCACGACGCCTTACGGAATGAGCTACGACCCTGCACCATGAATGCCTATCCAAAATTTTCCACGCCTCGAGTGTTGATAGGTACTCGTGCGGCTAAACACTCAAGTGCTTCGAAACAAACTCCAAAGTAGGTAGCTCGGAAAGATCGTATCGTCACGATCATCATCATCTTCATCGGGTCATTGATCCTTACTGGAAGGTGGCACTGCTTCAATATAAATAATCTTCAACTCTTCACAAACACAGTAACCCACCTCCAGCATCGCCAGGGCTCAAAACAATGACGAAAACAAAACCATTCGTCCGTGGAAAAACAGCGACCAAACAATGTAATCCTTTCATTAGACAAGTCGATATTATCGCCGCGGCCGGCTGGTTGTGTGTGTGTGTGTAAGCCCCATTATTTCCGTCCGTATTATTATGATTTTTATGGTTCGGAGCTGAAATAAATCGGAATGGGACAGAAATGAGTCCAAAGTACGGAGACCGAGTGTTTCAAAAGAAGTCGCGAAACCATTCATGAAAAGATGGAGAAGTAGAAATACGACATGCAGCAAACATAAACGTTATTATTGGGTAGGATTCTTCGAGATTCAAGTCGAAGGTGGGCGCCCCCACGGATGTCGACGACAGGATGGACGTGCAGAAAATCATCTCTTTTTTTGTTGGGCATTGGGTGCAGTTGCCCGACCGGCACCGAGATAATTTACATTGGCAGAATTGCAAAAGTTGACATCGGTTTTGTTTTCCCACGAAACAATGATGATTCACGATTTGTGTGATAGTTGATTATCAAAATATAGCCGAATTTTTTTTTACAGTGTCACCATTCAGGCGTCATCCACCCACGTTTCGAAAGCCCTTTCGAATGACTGATGCTGGTATCGGTGCATCATCCGTGCTGAATCGTCTTTTACAAAAAAAAGCGACCATTTGAAAAAAAGAAGTGAACTTCTTATCCTCCTCCACACACCGGCTAAATACGTGCCAGCTCTTCATGGCAGTTCGAAAGGTGCACCTTTGGTGTGTACGTGTTGATATCCGACGGGTCCAAAATAAACTCCCATCGAGAAACGAGAACCGAACACCATAAGAGTAGCTCTGTTCACCGAAAGTGCGTTTTTCTGCTCCTTCGGTCCCTTTCTGACTCAGACGGAGCGACCTGGGGCGCGCCAAAGATCAAAGAACCATGTCCTACACGGTGTCTTCTCCTCGATGATCGTCGGCCGAGGAGCTTGGTTCGAAGGCACAGAGTGATATGCATATTGATTCCTGCCTCCCTCCCCAGCCGCAGCGCAGTGTGCCATGGTGGAAGATGATGATGATGCAAGAGCTTTTCTGGGGCTCTTTGTTGGAAATGTGGGACTCCAGGTGGTTGTCGGTTGCTTCGATTCCACTCTCGAGAGTTGGCGGAAGAAATAAATCACCACCGCGCGCACCACTGACTCATACTCACAGGAGATATTGAAGGGTTCCGCGCTGTTGATGAACTCTTAAACACTTTTTTCCCTAACATTTGGGATAAACGAAACGAAAAAAAAAAAAAAACAGCGGAACAAAAAAGTTAGCTTGCAACACGTGCAAAATAACCAATTTAGAAATCGATCATAAAAACAACACTCTCCCATACTAGAGCCAGCCTATAGTCTCTTGGCGAGAGGAGTTCAGAGGTAATAATCGTCTTCTTCACGGTAATTTCCACCGAGCGCACGGAAGGAGCGTGGCAAAACGGGAATCGACCCCGACCGCTGATGATGGAGTAGCAGCATACTGGAATATGTTTTAAATTAAAATCCTATTAAAACGAATGTTCCTATATTACACTTGAGGTGAAGTTTAACTCCCGCTATTCGGTCGATGATGACTTCAGGCTCAGAGAGACGTCATCGAGCGGCGCCTATTACGACTCTTGGAGTGTCTCGTTGAAACTTGAACTACCACGTTTTGTGTTTGGGGGCACGCCAATCGGTGCGAGATGAGCAACAGATGGCAAGCCGTCGACGGGGAAAGAGGTTCGTCGTAGAAAGTTCAAGTTTTGAAGAAGGAGTGTGAATAGAGGATTGGTAATAAGTTGACGCTTTTATGAGTCATGAATCATTTTAATTACGGAAAACAAATGGTTGAAGGCTTGCAATGGGCACGGCTGGAGATGAATGTGGATATTTTGGAAGGCTTCCTTTTGAAACTAACCACTGAGGCTATCTTTTTTTTTCAGGCCAGGATAAAAATTTCCGAATGTTTAAACAGTTAGGCAAAAAAATCGGGATTCAAGATATTTAGTGTTCCTGGAGTTGTTCAACATATAAAGCGAAATTATAAGCTTCATCTTTGTCAAACGTCACTTAATTATTCATCCTGCCCAAAGATGAAAGGTAAGTTTGCTTATATCTTGTTACAAATTTATTGTATTACTAGCTGAGCCCGGTGCGAGCGCTGCAACGCTTCCTACAAAATGAAAGAAAATTTAATAGAGCTGGCACGTTTATGGTTTTTTTTCGGAATAAGTTTTTATTTCTCTACTCCAAAAACTTCCATATGCAACATTCGGTTCCATTTGCTTGATTAGTTCTCGAGTTATGCAGAAATTTATGTATCATTTGTATGGGAGCCCCCCGTTTCAGAAAGGAAAGGGGATTCGTGTCACCTTAGAAACATTTCTTGCCGTCAAAAACCGTCACCTGCCAAATTTGGTTCCATTTGCTTGACATCGAGTTATGCAGAAATTTGTGTTTCATTTGTATGGGCCCCCCATTCCAGAAGGGGAGGGGTCTCAATCATTCCCTATCCCAGCTCCAAGAACGCCTGCATACAAATATTCACGCCGATCGGTTCAAAGTTTCCGAGTCTATAAGGGACAGACAGACAGACAGACAGACAGACAGACAGACAGACAGACAGACAGACAGACAGACAGACAGACAGACAGACAGACAGACAGACAGACAGACAGACAGACAGACAGACAGACAGACAGACAGACAGACAGACAGACAGACAGACAGACAGACAGACAGACAGACAGACAGACAGACAGACAGACAGACAGACAGACAGACAGACAGACAGACAGACAGACAGACAGACAGACAGACAGACAGACAGACAGACAGACAGACAGACAGACAGACAGACAGACAGACAGACAGACAGACAGACAGACAGACAGACAGACAGACAGACAGACAGACAGACAGACAGACAGACAGACAGACAGACAGACAGACAGACAGACAGACAGACAGACAGACAGACAGACAGACAGACAGACAGACAGACAGACAGACAGACAGACAGACAGACAGACAGACAGACAGACAGACAGACAGACAGACAGACAGACAGACAGACAGACAGACAGACAGACAGACAGACAGACAGACAGACAGACAGACAGACAGACAGACAGACAGACAGACAGACAGACAGACAGACAGACAGACAGACAGACAGACAGACAGACAGACAGACAGACAGACAGACAGACAGACAGACAGACAGACAGACAGACAGACAGACAGACAGACAGACAGACAGACAGACAGACAGACAGACAGACAGACAGACAGACAGACAGACAGACAGACAGACAGACAGACAGACAGACAGACAGACAGACAGACAGACAGACAGACAGACAGACAGACAGACAGACAGACAGACAGACAGACAGACAGACAGACAGACAGACAGACAGACAGACAGACAGACAGACAGACAGACAGACAGACAGACAGACAGACAGACAGACAGACAGACAGACAGACTAGTTTAGTTCAACTAAGGAAAGGGTAGGAACGTGTTGACGTGATACTCGCTTTGTTGGAGGCCAAGAGCACCTCTGCACTTACACGAGAAATCATTGGGGTGTGGGATAAAAGGATTGGGTTGGCTGCAGAGTTCGTTTTGGTAAACGATAAGCTGAACTTTTGTTTATATTTGTTTTCAGATCATTCTCCATTTGATGGTTTTACCCGGTGTTTCCACTAGCATTTTCGGTCTTGACAGATCTTAAAGGGTGTCCACAGTTTAATTGCATCATTTTGAACTCGTCCTCAAAAAAAGTCTCTCAACCGATTGTCATGAAATATTCAGGA
The DNA here is from genome assembly GCA_024533555.2 of Aedes koreicus. NCBI lineage: Eukaryota > Metazoa > Arthropoda > Insecta > Diptera > Culicidae > Aedes > Aedes koreicus. Next base: position 61,671 of record JAHHFK020003218.1, on the reverse strand, counting down.
AATAAAATACAATGTATTATCTTGGTTAAGGTATTTTTATTTCACTGTATTTTTTTTTACCAAATTCAAAAGCCCGAACTCTCTTCTTAATACCACGCATAAGATTTTGTACAACGCTTGAACTGACGTTTTTTTCCGCTTTCAACCATGACTTCAACATTTCCTGTTCTGTTGTGACAACTTTAGGATGCTTACGAAGTTCGAGGTTCATTATATCCCAATATTTTTCAATTGGCCGCAACTCTGGAGAGTTTGGGGGATTAAGATCCTTCGGCACGAAATTGACACCATTCGTCTTGTACTACTCCAAAACATCCTTGGAGTAGTGACAAGAGGCTAGGTCCGGCCAAAAAATTGTAGGAACGTTGTGTGTTTTGAGAAACGGAAGCAGTCGTTTTTTCAGGCATTCATTCATGACTTGACCATTTACAGTTGAAGTTGTCACGAAAAGCTTGCTCTGTTTACCGCACGAACAAATCCCCTGCCAAATCATGAGTTTCTTGGAGAACTTTGACACTTGCTGTTTCCTGAGAAACTCTGGAACATCGAACTTGTCTTTCGCAGTCACATACTGGTTGCCGGGAATTTGTTTAAAGTCCGCTTTTACGTGTGTTTCATCGTCCATGATGCAGCAGTGTGGTTTCGTCAACATTTGTGTGTACAGCTTACGCGCACTTGTTTTAGCTGTCCTATTCTGTTTTTCATTGCGGTTTGGAGCTTTCTGAACTTTGAATGAACGGAGCCCGGCTCGTTTCTTGGCTTTCTGCACGAAAGTTTTGGTCAAGTGCAGCTTTTTTGCGACATTCCGAACGGAACAGTTGGGTTTGCGTTTAAAAGCAGCAACCACTTACTTGTGATCCTTCACACAGTACGGAACACTTTTTCTACCACTCACCTTCTTTCGATCGACAGTTAAACGTTCCCCGAAACGTTTTATGACACGAGACGGTTGGTGAATTTTCAAAAAATTTCCGATGGCTCGGTGCGAAAGAGGTTGTCGAGGTGCGTGTGCAAAATGTTCTAGCGCACTTGCTGTTCCTTCGACTCCATTTTCGAAACTAGGACACATTTCACAATGAAACTCACGGAGTGTAAACAATACACGCTGAGGTCATTTCATCCAAAATTTCGTTGAAATCAACCCAAAGGGCGAAATGTTAAAGCTTATTGAAAGTGATGCAATTCAACTGTGGACACCCTTTATCTTAACATATGGCAAACAACCTGACATTTTTAAGATGCTGGGCTCAGCTCAAACATATTTGTTAAGACATTTTTATCAAATTAAAAAAAAATTGCAGTATACGATCCCGAATTTTTGAGAGCCTAGAACAATGATGTAGTCTCTGAAAACAATTTTAATGAATTGACAATTTTTGTAGCATTATTTTGAATTTTGTCATGTTGATTTAAGAAAATGTCTGCTTAAAAGTCTAACATTTTTGTCAAGAAAATTGTTTGAACAGATCTGTCTTAACATCTAGCATATGTGTCTCCACTTGCCATATTCTTTGACACAACTGTTAAGACAGAAAATGCTAGTGAAGACACTGGGTTAAGGAGATGCATGAATATACCTTCTTTTTTCTTCTTTAAATGGACGGGTGGACATAGCCTGCTCCGTGCGGGTTCACCGTATAGTTCGTGGTTCATCCTTTTCCGCCATACACCATCTTCATATACACCTCTATATATTGTCCGTAACACGCTTCGCTCAAATACCCCTAGCGTACGCTGGTCCTCTTCGAGCATCGACTACGTTTCATGCCCATAGAGAACAACTAGTCTAATCAACGATTTGTAAATTGTGCACTTTGTGCGGGGTTGAAGTTATCCAGAACACACATTTTTGCGGAGTCAATAGTAGGCACGGCTTCCAATGATGATGCGTCTCCGAATTTCTCGGCTCACATCATTGTCCGCTGTCACAAGGGAGCCGAGGTATATGAATTCCTCGAAAACCTCGAATTCATCACCGTCGATCCTGACACTGCTACCACGACGGCTATTGGCTCGGAGCGACCTGCCAGCATGTACTTCGTTTTGGACGCGTTCACCACGCAATGTTGAACAACAAACAGGAAAGACCATCGTCTTGTCTTAATCCCCTCCTGCATTCGAATGATTTTGCGCCTGATTTTCGAACAGTACACTTCACTCCATTCTTCGTAGCCTGGATCAGTTTTATAAGCTTCACTAATCACTCAGTAGTTCTCACAGCCCAATTTGTTGTCCATCTGATAGATTAGACAAATCACTCCATCCTTCCATTCCGTTGGTAGTTGTTTGCAATCCTAAATCTTTACAATCACTCGGTGCATCAATCTTATCGGTTTCCCAGGTCCTAAGTCCTGAGTTCCGACGCGAGATTATTTTTCCAGCTGCTTTATTGTTCTTTAGCTGTTTGATGACCCCCTTAACGTCATTCATAGTTGGAATTGGTACTCTCTCTTCGTTTGCTGCAACTGGGATGTCCTCAGTTTTGGCTGCTTGTTAATCTGCACCATTCAGATGTTCATCGAAGTGCTGCCTACATTCACCTCACTTTCAGCCGTCAAAAGGTTACCATCGCTGCTTTTACACTACTTGGCTTCTACTTTGTGTTGAGCCTTTAGCTTTTTGTAAAACTTGCGTGTTTCTTGTGAGTGGAAACGCATTTCCATCTGCTCTCTCTCTGCTTCTTGCATGCGGCGTTTATTTGCCCGAAATACACGAAGCTGCTGTTCACGTTTCTCTTTGTATCGTTCCACGTTCTGTCGGATACGGCGTTGCAGCATTTCTAGGGTTTTTTTTTTCATTAGGGCGCATCTACAATTGAGAGATTCTCTTCGGGCTCGCTCTCTTTCATTCATTACATCGCCATTATAAAACTTTCGAGGGATTCTTTAGTACAGATCGAAACACAACAGTGCTGGCTAGCATACTCAACAAATATGAGAATGACAAACGTAAAGGTTATTGGAATATGAATGAAAGAGAGCGAGCCCAGAGAGAGTCTCTCAATTGTAGATTCGCCCTAATGAAAAAAAAAAAACCCTAGATTTGTTCTGTGGCTGCGTTCGTCTCGTTCAACGTCTCTTGACACTCACCGTCGAACCAGTCGTTTCGTTTTCTGCGTTCCACGTATCCTAGGACACCTTCAGCTGCGTTTTGTAAGGCTGTTTTTGAATGGCTCCAAGAGTCCTCAAGAGGCTTATCGTCGACTCGGTTGTTTAAGTCATTCAATATTCTACCGAGGTCCAGACCGGTAGTGAAGGTTGTAATAACGGATAGTTTTTAGCGCATTTCTATCATTAGTAAATGGTGATCCGAGTCAACGTTAGCCCCTCGATAGGTTCTCAAAGTGATAGGTCCAAGAAGTGTCTGCCATCATTCAAAACATATTCGATTTGCGATTCAGTTTGTTATGATGATCTCCAGGTGTTCCGATGTCAGAGGCTGTGCTGGAAGTGCGTGCTACCTGTGGGCATGTTCTGTGAAGTGGCGAAATCTATAAGTCTAAGGCCATTCTCGTTCATTCGTTCATGGGCACTGAACTTCAATTACCAATTACCGGTCTGTGTTCCTCCTCATGGCCTACCTGTGCGTTCAAATCCCCGATGGCGATTTTGATATCATGATTAGGGCAGCGATCGTATTCACGTTCCAGCCGCTCGTAGAAAGCATCCTTGTCGTCTTCGTTGCTACCAAGATGGAAGCAGTGAATATTAATTATGCTTATGTTGCTTATGTTGATGAAACGGCCCTTAATCTTCAACGCCAATCAGGCACACGATTTCTCATCTTCTCCATCACGATAAAAAGATGTGCCAAGCTCGTACGATTCTCCGCAGCTCTGGTAGATGGTTGAAAGATCTGCAATTCTACGTTCCGAGTTTCCAATCGATAGTCCGTTTTCGTTGCGTTGCTTTATGGTGATTAATCCGGTCCGAGTTTTCTAGCGGAGTATTCGTTGCAATTGAATTTGTTTTGTTCGATGCTCGCTCGCCAGGTCTCGCAACCCCCTGTATCGCCGGAGGATCATCGTATAAGGGTTTATTTAAGATCCAACCGCCTACATGAAGGACACTCGAATGCAGCCACCCCTAACCTGGAGAACAGACGTTGTTTTTATTTATTTATTTATTTGTTTATTTATTATCACCGTCATCGACAACAAAACTGTACTTATTCTCTTAACTTTTGGACATGTTGAAATCGAACTCGTCAGACATGTCATTGAATGACCTAATACATGCGTCAAGAGGGTTGTTGTAGCCGTAGTTGGTTCGGTGATAAGGCACAGCAAGCAAGTTGAAGTTCCGAATACGTTGAGCCACCCCTAACATGGGATACAGACACTCAGATAGGCTGTCCCGATGGAGACAGCCCTCTTTAGTCTGTCAGTATGCTACCAAAGTTTCAACGGGGTTGGTTATCCGATATTTCCTATGGTTACGCGTTCCCCAGTTGGCGCCAAGGGAAGGAAGGAATAGGAGTTACTGGATAAGAGACTAAGAACCACAGGGGGGTTTATTTTATACTAAGGAACACAGTGGGGTCCATTTGATATACCCGTTCTAGTCATTTACCAACCATGCATGAATATGTATTTAAATATTAGTACCGACTTAAACTACGCTTAATGGACGCATTGGACCGATTTAACCGATTTAGTACGGATTTTTTCTACACCGTATATCAACACAATCTATGGTCGACATGCATGAACAAGTGATAAAAACAATCTAAAGGATAACATTTGCGAGCAAATGATTTTTCTAAGTTGTTCTAGACCTTCCAAACAATCCTTGAGTTCAGATCTTGATGTTCTTCAAGATCAATAAGGAGATGTACGATATATCCACCGAACTTAATAGTTGGATGAGCTCCACGAAACATCATAACAATATAATAGACTTGTAACAGTATTTCTAGATTATCTATGGTATTGCAAACTACTCTTGAGTGCTGATCTTGATGTTCTACATGAACATCCACCGAACTTATAAGTTGAAATAGCCTCCCGGGACATCATGTCACTGTAAGAGACATATTAGAGTATTTCTAGAATACTCAAAGTACTCCAAACTATCCTTGAATACAGATCTCGATGTTCTACATGATCAACAAGGCTATTAACGATATCTCTACCGTACTTATGAGTCAAAATAGCTCCATGAGACTTCATAACTCTGTAATAGACATATTGCAGTATTTATAGAATACCTACGGTTCTCCTAAATAACCTTGAGCTCAGATTTTGTTGTTCTACATGATCAACAAGGTTATTTACGATGTCTCCACCGAACTTATGAGCTGAAATATCCTCCGGGACATTATAACATTGTAATAGACATGTTATAGTATTTCTAGGATACCTAAGGTACTCCAAACTAACCTTGAGTTCAGATCTTGATGTTCTACATGATCAACAAGTCTATTTACAATTAGAATCAAAGTACGATGTATTTTCCTTGTAGTGCGAAGTACGGTCAAAACACTCTGAAGCTCCTTGTCGATCATGTACAACATCAAGATCTGAACTCAAGGACAGTTTGGATGATGTAGATCATCATTGTGTCCGTAATTATACCTGTTTAATATTTTTCCTAGTTAAACAAGTTATTTTTGAACAAGTTTACACAACAAAGTTTCTCTGTAACTCTAAAAACCGAATTTTGACAGCAAATTTTAATCAGGTGGATAACCGATTAAAAACGGATGGTATTTAATCGGTCAAATTCTTCAGGCCTAAGGGGTCATATCCCATGTAAAATTTCCAAAACCATCCAGCTTTATTATATTTTATTAAAGTTTTATTAAAGCCACTAGACATCAATGTGATTCTACTATGGCACCAAGAATTGCCAATAGGTTACATATTTTAGTCAGGTTTATGAGAACCTACACAACTTGCTTACAACAATCTTAAAACCTTATTTTCTCAAATTCCCTTTACTCCCATCAAAGGTTTTATTTCGACTTTATGAACTCGTAAAATGCAATTTTGAAATGCCGTTTTAGGACTCATTCAAATTATCTTATTATGGTCAGTTGAAAAAGCATTTTAAAACTATTTTGCCTGTAGTAAATGCATTAAACGGCAAATTGGCATTGAGGGAAGTCATATGGTTTTAAAATGGCGAAAACTATGGCTGAATAGTTTTTATAGTAGTCATTGCGAAGATAAATTGGCTTTTTGGCAAAACTGTGATTTTTTCCAATCGCCATATTGAAATATAAGAAATAATTGAAATGTGGAAAAATAAATGCACCTTATTTTAAATGTAATATAAATGAACTGTGGATCGAAGACCAATTTCGGCATTCTTTTAGATAACTTTATTGAATTCCATCAATTTTCAGGAAATTCATGAATAATTTATCGAATATATTTGTTTTAATTTTGTTTTTGTTGTTGTAAATTCGCATAATTTCTGAGGTGCATTAATTTTTGGCTCTTATCGTGCCAACATTCACCATAAAATTAAATGCGCATATGATTTGGAGCATGATACGCTGTTAAAAACTCAATTTGTTATGGATGTTTTACTTCAAATAAATGAATCAGAAGAGCAGAGAATCGAACAAAGCAGAACAACAAAAACCAACCACGATAACACAGCGAAGTTTGACAGCTGTGGCCATTTGGCCGTAAGCTGGTTTTCGTGGCAGCCAATAGGTTTTATGAAGGTTCTCGAGTGGTCATAACATCTTTTACTAGATAATTTTCAAAATCGTTTTGGTCTTATGAAGGTTTTATTAACTTGTTTTCACAACCGTCTATAGAGTGGGCCACTTTGTACAAATTTCGGCTTTGAAGAAGCATAGGGGAGGGTTGGTAGACAAAACAGTTTTTAATGTAGTTTTGTCAACAAAGCCGAGAGGAGTGCTATAGGCCTGGAATAAAACTAAATTTGTTACTTGGGATACGACCTCAAATGGAAAATGGCTGTATAAAATCACAGACTCAATAAAGTGTGCATTGTCTTTGGCAGATTCGTTCGACATCTTCTATGAGGAAAAAGTAAAAAATATTCGAGTTTAAGGCCTAACTGAGGACCTAGAACATCTTGAATATGAAGAAGAATTCAGAGAGAAAAAATAAATTCCTTATTAATAGTGTAAAGCGTTGTTTTAGAATATGGTACATATTCATACGTATTATTAAATACTCGTTGATGAATGTTAAACATGTTTGTATCTTTCTGGGGTGTTCCAGGTTATCTAAAATGTACTTGAGTTCAGAACTTTAGACCTACAGTAATAACTATAGCTTTTTGGGATGTACAAAGTTACGCTGCGTATTCAACCATATTCAGTGAATATTTTCTAACGTAAAAAAAAAATTAGGAAAAATTTGGTCGATCTATGTCATCCAAACTGTCCTTGAGTTCATAACATAAGGTCTACAATTGTAACAGTACGTTTTTGGAGTATGCAAAGGGACAGTGTGTATTTAACAATATTTATTGAATATTGTGTTAGGTCAACAGATATTATTTTATAACTTTGAGATCCTCTAGGTAATCCAAACTTTCCAGGAGTTTAGAACTTGAAATCTACGATAGTAACAGTATTTTTTTGGGCTATGCAAAATTACGTCACGTATTCATGCATATTCAGTGAATATTTTCGACCGTAAAAATACATAAGAAGATAATCTTGGGATGGTCTAGGTTATCCAAACTGTCCTGGCGTTCAGACTTTAAGATTTGCAGTTGTAACAGTAGTTTTCAGACAATACAAAGTTACAATAAATATTCAAACAAATTCAATTAAATTTCTTAAAGGTCAACAAATATTATGAAGTAATATGACATGTTCTAAGTCATCCAAACTATCCTTGGGATCAGAACATAAGACCAACAGTTGTAACAAAAGCTTTCTGATTTATGCAATGCAACGATGTGTATTGAAACATATTCATTGAATATCTTGAAAGAACAACAGACATTGTGAGATAATCTTCGGATGTTCTGGATTATACAAACTATCCTGGGGTAGCTTTCTGGACTAGACAAAGTAACAATATGTATTTTACCAAATTAGGTGAGTCTTCTGGAGGGTTAATAAATATAATGAGATATGTTTGGATGTTTTTGGTCACCAAAACTGCCCTTGAGTTCATAAGTTAGGATTTATAGTCGTAACAGTAGCTTTATAACCTATGAACGGTGAAGAAATGCACTCAAAAACCTTAGGTGAATCTTCTGTAAGACCTCCAGTCATTATCAGATTATCTTGGAAATTCCATCTGAACTTCAGGACAGTTTTTTTTTGGCATAGAATATCTCATGAGATCTCATAAGATTATCTCATAATGTCTGTTGGTCTTCCAGGACGTTCCTAGAATATGATGGAATACATAACGTAACTTTGTATATCGGATAAATCTACTGTTACAACTGTAGATCCTAAGTTCTGAAATCCAGGACAATTTGAACAACCTAGCACATCTATAAAAAAAACCTACTTTGTTCAATCATTTCTATGTTATTGAGCACCAATTCAAACAGAATACACCAAATTACTTGTATAATAACGCTTGGAAAAAATTAGGCCTGAATGGGTTAAACCAACGATAAGGATGCCACTTGAACCACTCACAAAGTGTGATAGTGGTTTTTCATTGGGAAGACGGGGTATTTTTCAATGACACTTGATAGTCGATTTGGACCGATTTATTTCAACAATAAGGATGCTGCTGGAGCTTTTCAGAAAGTATGATGGTGAATATTCATTGGGTTAAATTGTCTGCTGTTTAAATAATGCCTTAGAGCCAATTTAGAACTTTCTAAGCCAACAGTAAGGAGCAAGTCATACTGTCCCATCATAGAAAGTAAGCATTTTCAGATCCTGCAAATAAGGAATGAACATTTTCCTTTTCAGCTTGAGATTTTTTAAAGTGAAATATGATGATGTTTGTTTATTTGTTCCGTGGTTGACTTAGCGTCCAATTTAGTAGAATTTTTTCAAACCATGTATGAAAATCGAGTTCAAAACTTCAATGTTCATTTTTCCGAAGCCTTTTTTTTTACTGTTGACTCAAGGATAAATTTAGAAGGCAAGAAACACAAAGTTAAGAACTCCCTAAGTATCTCGGAATCTACATAACCAATGAAACCTCGATATCCATCAACATTTACGCGACTGATAATGGACCACCTTCCTTACAACATATTCATAGTTAAGGAATAGAAATTTGGTTGATTCCAAAATCCAAGAAAATCGCAGTTCTGATTAACATTAACAATTACCCCCGAGACCCTTGCACCAACAAGTGCTAATCTGTGATTGGATGCTCAATCGTCAGAATGTTTAAGGCCACACACTCGTCGCTTCGGTGGCAGAATCCAGTTGCAATTTCGTCGTATCACATTTCAAAGAAGCCATCGGAGAAAAAAAAGCGGTTTCATCACCCAGTGAAAGACCCAGCTCCATAAGGAAGGTGGTACACGAGAGACTGACTGACTAGATGCATCATCTACCAGAGAGCAAAAAAAGTCGAAAGAACCTAACACTCGCCTGCTTCGTCACTCCCGTCGTCAACCGCTGGGGCCTGCTTGGATGGATGAAGAATGAAAGTGAGACAATAATAATAATAAGAATAAAAAAAAACACATCACCAAAGGAACAACGCTGAGGAGACAAGTCTGAGAGCTGTGATGGTCTCCTTTTCTAAAAGTGGTAACACGAGACCCAAGCTGACGACAACGACAACGATCCTCTCGAGTGACTTTATGGTTTATTTAAATGACTTATTGTGGTTCCCGTGGTCGATCCCGCCAGCTTCTCTCGCGCACTTTTATTTGTTTCGATGGTTTCTTTTGTCTTGTTTCAGTTTAGAATTCTCGCTGGAAGCCCTCAGAAGGAGGTGTCAAATAGTGTGATGCGGTGGATCTTCTTCTTTTCAGCGCTTTCAGAGATGCAATAAGTAGTAGATCACGATGTTGGCTTTTGCTCTGGAGAAACACTCAAATTTTGAGCCGAGGATTGTATTGAAACCGGAAAAAAATCTGTTCAACAGTTCAATTGCGTCATTCTTTCAAGTGGAGTTGTAGTACAAACACGTGCCAAACTGCAGCAACCGGTACAGCGATAGCATTGCCTGGTGAGAGCGGGTCGACTTGACAACGACCCGGGTTCGACGTGTGAGTAATCGAGAAAACGCGCGCTGTGGAATATTTGCACGGCACATCTGGCAACTCACGTTCTCCGGTGGGGTTTTATGAGACTTTGCAGATTGAGAGCTGTGTTATCAAACAACACGGTTTGCTGAATGCTTCAAATCACGGCCAGCAAAACTGTCGCATTCCAGAGTGAAACTTTGCTCGCTCGAGTCCAACCGCCGCCAATGCGGTTATCGGTTTGCACGTGTTATTTTGTCGTTTTAATTTCAGCTCTATAATCTAAACTTATTTATTGTTTACTCCTGGTATTTGTACGTATGAATCAATCCGAACTGATGTGGTACTCACACCAGCAGTAGAGCTAGAATCCAACTGCGCGGGACATCAAATCATGTAAAGCATTTTATGATGACCTCCGAACTCGCCGCCTGCTTCATGAAATGTCCATTAAATCCAACGACCGCTCCATACTCAGTGCACTTTGACAGTCTTTTGTCGCTCGAATTGCCCCGTTTCTCCACGTTTTAGCACCCCATTTTCCGCCTACAAGCACCGTACTGGACTAACAACATTGTAAAGCGATAGAAAGATAAAGATAGAGAGGGCCCCGATTGTTATAAAAAGCAATCAAATTTTTACTTTTAGTAGGTAATAAAATTATGCGCTGAACCTTCTCTGCTCCCTTTTTCAGTTTACGACTCCCACCCCCTCGCCAAACTCTCTATCCATTGCCCTCGTCGTCGTTGTCAATTTTCTGTCACTTGACGGGGTGGCTCTAGCTTGCTTGCACTGACATTCCGGAAACCACCACCAGAAAGTCCATCACCTCCTCGTACTCTCCTTTCATCTCTTTCGGTTGTCACAGCATCGCCACTGTTGTCATGGGGATCCACACCACTGTCTGCTCTGTTTATTATATTTTCCTCGAATGACCCTTCTTCTGCCGACTGTTTGGGAGATGTCGCTCACTGCCGGTTGATCCTGGGATAGCACATTCCATTATTTTCCCACTCCACGGTCCCCCTTCCAAACGGGAGAGCACCCGAATCGAACTCCACACTTGATAGTGAAAACATCCCAGCTAGCTGCCACGGTTAGAAGCGAACCGACGACAACGACACGAAGACGGCGATGACAACCGAGACCTTAAATTATAATTTTTCGCTCCAAATGAACATGAAAAGCTGTTCCCTTCACTCCGTCCCTTCAGTTTATCTAATTCTTCCTTCGACTTTATTGCTTATCCTCTCCTTCAGCGCTTCCACAAGCACATGACAGAAAAATAAAAAAAGACCAGAAGCTTTCCTCCAACTCAACCAACTATCGTCGCTCTGGCTTTTCTGGAGATTTTTTAATTCAATTACTTTCCCATTTCGTCCTCCTCAGTGCGACGACGATGCAGTTTTTCTCCTCAACCTTTCGGTTATTCTTGCACGAACGAACGTTCTTTATTAAAACCCATCCTTGGAAGTTTGGTTGGCTGACTGGTTGGTCGGTCGGTTGGCAGGGAGCAGTTTCACCGGACTTTTACTGTAAAGTTTTGCAAAATGAGTCCTCTCTTATTTCTCTTATTTGCCCGAACTTGTTTGGTTCAGTTCCGTGTCGGTTTGTTGTTGTCATGGTTCATGGGTGTAATTCACAACAATTTGTGGGTTCACCGCCGTCACCAGTTTCAGTTCTTCTGTTTTGCAATGTCCGAAGACACTCTGTATCGGGTTTTATTTTGTACTATAGTTGTGTTCGTGTGGATTAATTTTGGGTTTTGTTTAGTATGGTTTTAGAGCTGCATTGGTGCCTAGAAACATCAAATTTTCTTTTTTTTTTTTTCGAACAAATATTCTTTGTACGATGTCTGAAATCTCGTTCCCAGAATCTCGCGTAATTCTTTGAGTTCGTAATTATCGTTCAAGCAGGTCCTAAAGCAATTTCTTGCCACTCAAACCTCGCACTGTTTAAAGAAGCATACATTTCTCTTTTTCTTCATTTATGTGGTTTTCAGCCTCAGGCTTCCCCGCTTCTGTTGAAATTGCGTCTGTCAAGAGGTTTTGGAGAATGAATAAAATTTTACAGAAAAAATATACACTGCGAAAACAAAACGTGTAAATTTTTCCATAAAATCAAAATTAAAACAGTCTAAAGACTGGACTCGAAAAAAATGAGACACACAAAAATGATCACCAAAAATTCATTTTAAATCGGATATTTCTCAAATTTATTTATTGAATTTCCTCCATCAAGCTGAATGCTCGTACATTTCTCTTAGCACTGCTCATGAGATCTTTAGCGAGGCTTTGTCCATCTTCCTTACACAATTTCTCCCAGTTTTTCTTCAAAGCTTCATCGGTTTTGAATGTTTTTTCCGCTTTTCTTCAACTTCTTCTTCATTATCGCCCAAAACTTTACGATCGGACGAAGTTCTGGTGTATTTGGCGGGTTCGCCTCCTTCGGGACCACATTAACGCCCTTCGCTTCGTACCAATCCATTACAGGCTTGGCGTAATGGCACGAAGCGAGATTCGGCCAGAACAGCGTGGGAGCACGGTGAGAGTGGAGGAAGGGCAGCAAGCGCTTCTGCAAGCATTCTTCTCGATAAATCTGCCCGTTTATGGTGCCGGTTGGAACGAACGGCTTGCTGTACCGTCCGCACTCGCTGATCGCCTACCAAAACAGGTACTTCTTCGCGAATTTGTCCATCTTTCTCTTCCGGAACTTTTCCGGAACCTCCATGCGGGACGTACCGACAAAAAACCTCGAGGCCGGGGATTTGTTTGGTGTCCGCCTTGATATAAGTCTCGTCGTCCATGACGAGACTGCCTGGCTTGACCAGCCACTCACGGTACAGCTTCCGCGCACGCAATTTGGCCACCGTGTTTTGCTTGTCAGTCCGGTTTGGCGCCTTCCTGACCTTAAAAACACGTAGCCAAGCCCGCTTCATGGTCTGCTTGACGAACCACTTCGACGAATTGACCTTTCTGGCCACGTCTCGGAAAGGTTCGGGTTATTCTTAAAATATTGCCTTATCTTCCGCGCCTTCTCTGGGTATTCCGTTTTCGGGTTTCAGCCGCTTCCAGCGCGCCACTCGATGGTCTTCGTCTCCTGGAACATCTTCACAACGCGGGACACGGTGGAATGGTGGATTCCAAGCCTTTTGCCGATCCATCTGTGCGACTGACCAGGATTATCAATCACCGCGCCCAAGATTTGCTGGCATAGCTCTTCTTGTTTCGAATTCATCTTGAAAACTACTTGACAGATCGCGATAAAATTTTATACATAACACACTAAACTAGTATTACCCAAAATTTCATTAATTTTTACCCACACGATAAAAAGTTACAAAACAAAGTGTCAAATTTTTTCCGAGTCCTATCTTTAGTAGAACTTTAAGGAATTTTCTCTCGTTTTTAGTGATAAGTTGATAGAGTGTTTTGGTTTTTTATTTTCATTTACATTTTTATTTTTATTTTTTAAAAGTGAATAAGTGAGGTGATAGTTAACATTTGCCAAGTTTTTCAAACAACTATCGTTCTACTGAAACGCTCTTAACACCTACATGCCTGACCCCTTTTTTGAATTTTTTTTTTGTTTTGTTTCTGTATTATCGAGAGATCTCCCGTCGTAGTTACTGAAACACCTCTTTGAGTGTTTTTCGTAACTTGTCCGGGGGTAAGATTTGAACTCGTGACTTTGGCGTGAGAAGTATGGATATTAACCACTACGCCGATGGTCAGTATCGGAGTCATTGTTTGTTTTGTTTGCAATGAATCCGGTTTTGACGGATAAAGGGGCGCGTCTTTGAAGAGTATTGTCGCTCACAAAGGGTTTAAATAGCGGAAACTTTCAATAAAACTCGATTCATTGCCAACAAAACAAACAATGGCAACTGTAACAACACCGAATACTTTATCATTTCTCAATAGTGATGAAGTAACTCGACATGCACTAAACAAAGGATACGGGATATACTACAATAGATCAAATTACTGGTCGCAGTGGTTTATGTCCCGAACAGAGGAAAAAAAAAATAAAAAAAACACTACAATCTGGATTGTTATTTGCCTGTCATTCTGCGAAATCTTAACCAAATTAGATACAACCTTTTGGCAGTGTTACTGATATTCTCCTCATTCGGTTCGAATGTGTTTGTCATCACCGAACACTTCCGAAATAAGGGAAGTTAAGCAAGCCTTCGCGAACGAAAGGAGTGCTGTTGTCGATGGGTGGCTTTGTGACTGACTGGTGTGAGAGGAAGTTTTGTGCTATTCGCGCTATGTTACATTCCCTCTCATTCGTTCATCGTCGTTCTTCACTGTTTGCTATTCGAACGTTGCTCAACAGTTTTCGTGTACGGTGAGAGTAGTTTTTTTTTCTGTGGCAGCAGGAAAACGGTGGTGAGTAGTAGAAAGAGCGAGACACCATTCGTTGTGATAATCAGCAACCTTACCTTTTCGCAAACGATCACAAATTTGTCCTAGTTTTTTAAACAGATCGGACATTCCAAAATTTTACGTAGTTCCGGATATATTCAGGGGAACCCTACCCCCCTTCCCGAAACACTGACCAGGATCAAAACGGTACCAAAACATGGCTTGCGATGATTTTGCAAAACAAGACCATTGCTGGTCATTCTGGAAATATTCGGCCATTATGGCCACTCGCGGCAGCGTTCCGGGAACCCGCTTTCACGAAGAAAGTTAAAAAATTCGGATTGTGTCATCATGGCTTGCACATCCTTCAAATCTTATTCCGTTGGGAAAAGCGATTACATTTAGAAGAGCTTTGCAATAAGTTTTGAACTTGGTACGGCCATTTGTAATACGTCATTTTGTAAGATATGAGAAATTTAATAAATGCAGCATGAGATTTTCATAGATTTTCAAAATAACTAGAACATAATCTATGGTAATGTGCACCCCCGCCGCATAATGACTTTTCGCACATTTCGAGTACATTCTGAGTATATTTTCATGGATTTATCATACAGAATTGCTATTTCACATGTTGATCAAGGTATGTTGCTTGATAGATCATACAAAAAAAGGTTCAAAATGTATTTTATGGTCAAAAAGGTAGTTTTCCCTGGGGGTTCTTATTACCCCAGAAGCCCCTACGTTAGCGTTTAAATAAAAGTGAAGTAAAACTTGGTTGTCTGACTTGCCAATCACTCTAACGTACGAATTTTCTAGTATGTTCTGGAAACATTTCTCACATTTCGGGAATGGAAGTTGATTTTAATGAAAATGCTCACAGGTGGCAACTTCCTAAGTGCAACTGTTTTTGAGATATTTTGAAAACAAATTCGTTAAATTTCGTTTATAATTCGCCATTTTCTAAAATAAACATAAAATTTCAAATATGTTTTGCTTTGACATCTTAATAATGGGCAACATCCACTATAGGCTTAAATTTACTCTGAGAAAAAAGCACGTACAGTTTTAATATCGAAAATTAATATTTTTGTCTGGAAATTTTTATTAATTCTCTAAAATTTCTTGGCAGACGCAGTTTCAGTAGAACCAGCGTATTTGGTCACATCTTTATGGACTGCCGATCCCTTCAATCTTGTTTTCCCAATGAAGTAAACCACCATCACACTTTGTGAGTTGCCACAACGGCATCCTTACTGTAAGTTTAAATAGGGCCAAATCGGCTCCCAAGGATTATTAAAAATAATCTAGTCTTTCCCATAATTGTGCGTGTCCCCAACAGCTTTGTTTTCTGTTGGCTTAATCGATCCAAGTTGGCCCTCGGATGTTTTTTAATAACCTCGTTAATGAATATTCTCCATCAAATTTCGGGAGAGGCCCGGGCAGCGCCCTTATTGTTGACATAAATCGGTTTAAATCGACACCCAAGCGTATTAAAAAAAAGTACCTTTTTTCTCAATCAAAAACCACCACCACACTTTGTTGGTGCCCCCAAAAGCATCTTTCTCGTTGGTTTAAATCGGTACTAATTTATAAATCTATATATACAGCAATTCCCCATCGAAAAATATTTGACCAGTATTTTTTTATTTTTTCATTAGGGTGGCCGATTCTGCGTTAGGGTAGTCCAAAAAATATTTTGTTTTCAAAAATGCTTTTTTTCAAAAAATCACAACTGTTGAATAACTTAGCCAATTTTGGCAATTTAAATCGCAAATAAAAGGTCATTAAACAGACTTTTTAGGAAAAATAGAAAAATACCTCCATTACTGCAATATTGATTATGAAAACAAAGATTCTTTTAGTTTTTAAGGTTTTTATGGACTGTTCCAGAAAGTATAAGCACACTTTCAAAATAACCAAAAAGTCATGTTTTTTTTAGTTTTAATAATTATATTTGGCAAATCATATTTGTATTTGTGTTTTATATGATATTTTACTCTCGTTTAATCAAAATATTTTATCATAGCCAAGACTCCTAACTTTTCCTCGAACATGACCCATTAGCTTCTGCACAGTGGTACTTCCCACCATTTTGACCACTTTCGGCCAATCTTTTTTAAATTTTTGGATGTCGTCCGCTGGTTTTATGAATTTTCGAAGCTTTGCTTTGGTTAAATACCAAAAAGTCTCGATTGGCCTTGCCTCTGGGCAGTTTGGCGGATTCATCTCTTTCGGCACGAAACATACATTTTTGACATGACGCCAAATCAGGCCAAAACACTACTTGACCTTCGTGCTGCCTGATCATCGGCAATAATCGCTTCTGGAGACATTCCTTAACGTATTTCTGAGTGTTCATCGTCTCCGTTGTGATGTACGGACTAGATGTATCGCATATTGCCTGCCAAACCATAACCTTCTTACCGAATTTTTGGGCAAAAATTGCCTTCTCCGTTTCGGGGATGTCTTTGTCTTCGCTTACAGTATAGAATTGTGGTCCGGGAAGCGTTTTGTAATCTAGTTTCACATACGTTTCATCGTTCATTATTATACACCCAAAATTTCTTCACAATAACGAATCGTAGAGTTTGCGGGCCCGTGGTTTCACGGACACGGCCTTTTTTTGTTCCTTTTGGGTTTTTTCTCGTTCCGGTATGTTTTTAGCCCAAGTCTTTCTTTGGCACGCATGACGTTACTCGACGAGATCCCTAGTTTTTTCACAACATCCCGAACATAGACTGGACTTATGTAATATCGAATTAAAAAATAGTTTTACTTGAAAAAAAAAATCAATCTGATTTGAAAAAAAAAAAAAACGGGGTAAAAGAAATCATTGGCTTCAGAAAAGAAATATTAAAGTAAAAGAAAAGCGTTTTAATAATTAACTTTCCTAAGATATTGGGATCAATTCTGACCCATGGCGCAACTTCAATGAACGCTATCTTTTTTATGTTTAAACCAATCGGCTGAAATTTTCTGACTCTTAATATTTTACAAAATTCTTGATTTTTGTAATGTTTTTTTTTAAATCAGTTTAAGATGGTTGTACAAAATTAGTGACACATAAAACATTAGGGTCAATATTGGCCTGGATTTCAACCCTACGTAGAATTTTGAAATTTTAACTTAGAGTCAATGTTTATACACCATTTGAAAGGTTCTGGTCTTAAAAATGCATTGAAAAAAAAAATAAGAAAAAACAAAACTGGTTCCGGTAACATTGTCCCCCGGGAATCCACTACAAAGGGAAGGAAGTTTGGCTGTGTTAACAGAAATGCATATAAAACATTCCAGACTTCTTGTAGAGAAAAGGCGTCTTAAGCAAAGTTTCTCAGTGCGTAACGAATCGTCTTTTGCTATTATCATATTAGTTCCCAATCGTGCTGCAGAGATGGCGCTGCAGTCAATCTTTTCCAAATGAAGCTCTAGAGGGTAAGCGTCTTCGGCGGAGTTGTTTGAAATATAAAATGTAGCCATTTGACATTATCAGATTAGTTCCAGATTTTGCCACAGAGATGGCGCTTCAGTCTATCTTTGTCAAATGAAGCTTTAGAGAGTTGCCGTCTTCAGCGAAGTTGTTGTGAATGTAAAATGAAGACATTTGAATTAATCACATTAGTTCCAGATCGCACCGCAGATATGGATCTGCAGCCTATTTTTGCCAATCTTCCATCTCTATGGCAAGATCTGGAACTAATGTGATTATCTCACAAGAAGACAAATGACATACTGAGAAACTTTGTCGAGGACGACAAATCTCTAGAGCTTCATTTGGCATAGACTGATAGACTGATAGACTGCAGCGCCATCTCTGCGGCAATATCTGGAACTAATATGATAATTTTAAAAGACGACAAATGGCATACTGAAAAACTTTGCCCAAGACGGCAACTCTCTAGCGCTTCATTTGGAATATATAGACTGCAGCGCCATCTCTGCGTCAAGATATATAACTAATATGTTAATGGCAATAGATGACAAATGACATGTTGAGAAACTTTGTCCAGGAATGTAACTCTCTAGCGCTTAGTTTGGCAAAGATAGACTGCAGCTCTAATATGATAATGTCTAAAAAAGACAAATGACATACTGAAAAACTTCGTTCAAAACGGCAACTCTGTTCACACATCGAAATCAAAACCTGCTTCTCTTTGTAGAAGATTCCTGGTAGCCAATGTTACTGGAAAAGGGTTTCAGGTGAATAAATTTGTGAGAAGAACATAATGATAATCTACCGGTCATATTTGTATTCGCAGATGATATTTCAATCATAGCACAAACACTAAAGGAGGTAGACATTATTTTATGGATACTTAAGATAGAAGTAGAGAAAATAGGACTACAGATAAACAATAAAAAAAAAGCCAAGTTATAATAAGAGAACCATTGTCAGACTGAAGCATTCCAAAATCAGTAATGATAGATAAAGAGGAGTATGATGTAGTAAACAATATAAAATACCTTGGGACATATCTATCAGATACATTAAACAGACCAGAAACAACCAAGAATAGATGTAGATTAGCAAAGTAATGATAGAATTTATTAAGAGATATAAACCACCATGGAGCCTTACAAAATTAATGTATAAAACAGTCATTTCTCCTGCTATGACTTACGGCCTTAAAGCAGCAGCGTTAGTAAAAAGAAATAGAAGGTCAATAACAAGATATGAAATGCAAATCCTAAAAGAAATGTTAAAATATAGTAGGGAGAGACCAAAAGGAAGATTAACAGTATCAAGGTTATTCGATGGTATAACTGCAGTTAAAAAAGTTAG
Organism: Aedes koreicus; assembly: GCA_024533555.2. Classification (NCBI taxonomy): domain Eukaryota; kingdom Metazoa; phylum Arthropoda; class Insecta; order Diptera; family Culicidae; genus Aedes; species Aedes koreicus. Next base: position 42,406 of record JAHHFK020003218.1, on the reverse strand, counting down.
AGTAATGAGAATAGGCTATTGGGGACACATACAGGAAAAATCCGATGGCTTCAAATTTAACACTTAAAATAGCAGAAAATATTAGGTGTAACAATAAGAAAAGAGGAAGACCTGCAAAAATATGGGACGATTCTATTGAGGAAGATAAAAACAAGATACCAAATTTAAAAGAAGAGGAATGGAGTAGAATTGTGAAAGATAAAGATAAATTTAAACAAAAAAATGGGCGGAAGTTATTTATAAAATATTTAAGAATATTAAGATATAAGAATCAGAGTCAAGAGTAGAAGACTAAAAGACGAAGTCTAAAAGACGAAAACTTAGGAAACAAGTTGATTGCAGAAGAATAATATTAACGTTCAAACGATTGGAGTTTATTAAACAATAATTTTCTTATATCTACAACTTCGAATTAAAATACAAGGTATTGTTTTGAAAGTTTTCAATTAAAAAAAAACAAAGTCGCACACACACACACACACACACACACACACACACACACACACACACACACACACACACACACACACACACACACACACACACACACACAAAGAGTCCTCAAATATTTAACCTAAACATGTAAGTTAAACAAACTACAGCCTAAGATTAATGTTAGTCAAAAACAGGTTGGTAGGTTTTCTTGTAATCTTTGGAACCAAAAATAAATGAACTGTAAAGATAAATTTTTCTTTCGTTCTGCCATATGCAGTTGTTTCAAATTTTGAATTTTTCAAATCCGCTAACATCCGCCATTGAAATTAGTACAGATAGTGATTCCAAGCAAAAGGAAACTTATAAATGAACTAGCTGAACCCGGTGCGTGCACTGCTACGCTTGCAACTAAATGAAGAAAAACTTAATAGAACTGGCATGTTTATGGTTTTTTTTTTCGAAATAATTTTTTCTTTATTGAATAAGCAGGGGTTCAAACTTCTATCAAAACATGCTTCTTACCCGAGAAATACACGTTTTGTGTTTAAGTAACCTGGATAATTCTCATTTATGGTAGAAATGTGTGTTTCATTTGTATGGGAGCCCTCCCTTCCAGAGGGGGGTGGTTTCTCAAACCACCATACAATCATTGCCCCCACACGCCAAAGTTGGTTCCATTTGCTTGATTAGTTCTCGAACCATCACATTGGGCTCATCGATTATAATAAAAATGTGAGTTTCATTTGTTTGAAGCCCCTCCCCCCCCCTTCTTCAGAAAGGGGAGGGGCCTTGAACTACCATAGAAACATTCTTGCCTTCAAAACCCCCCACATGCCAAATTTCTATTTGCTTGATTAGTTCTCGGGTTATGATGAAATTTGTGTCTCATTTGTATGAGAGCGCCCCTTCCTGAGAGGGAAGGGGTCTCAAACAATCATAAGAACCTTTCCCAGCCCCAAAAACCCCTTCATATAAATTTTCACGTTTGTCGGTTCAGAACTTTCCGAGTCTATAAGGGTCTGACAGACAGACAGAGAGAAATTCATTTTTATGCATATAGAAATCTAGCCTCCAAAACCCCCATATGCTAAAAAGTGGTTTCATTTACTTGATTAGTTCTCGAGTTATGCAGAAATTTGCTTTTTATTTGTATGGGAGCCCCCCCCCCCCTCTCAAAATGGGGATATTGAACTGCCATAGAAACATTTCTTGCCTCCAAAAACCTCAATATGACAAATGCCAAATTTGGTTTCATTTGCTTCATTGGCTCTCGAGTTATGCTAAAAAATTTGTTTCATTTTTATGAGAGTTTCGCCTTCCAGAAGGCGGAGGGGTTTCAAACCACATTAGAAACATTTATTTCTCTCATAAACCTCCACATGCTAAATTTGGTTCCATTTGCTTTAATTTTTATCGAGTTATGCAGAAATTCGTGTTTCATTTGTATGAGAAACCCCTCTTTCAGTGAGCGGAGGAGTCTCAAACCACAATAGAATCATTTTTTGCCTTCGAAAACCTCCACATTCTAAATTGGGTTTCATTAACTTGATAAGTTCTCGAGTTATTCGGAAATTTGTGTTTCATTTGTATATGAGCCCTCCTTTCAGAGAAGGGAGGGGCTCGAGTCAACTTAGAAACATTTCTTGCCTTCAAAAACCTCCACCAGCCAAATTTGGTTCCATTTACTTGATTAGTTCTCGAGTTATGCAGAAATTTGTATTGGATTTGTTTGGAAACTCCCCTCCCTCCCCTTTCCAGATGTCGGAGGAGTCTCAAACTTCCATTGAAACATTTCTCTCTTCCAAAAACCTCTACATGCCAAATTTGGTTCCATATGCTTGATTAGTTCTCGAGTTATGCACAAATTTGTGTTACATTAGTATGAGAGCCCCCCTCTTACAGATGGCGGAGGGGTCTTGAGTTACCTTAGAAACATTTCTTGCCTTCAAAAACCTCTACCTGCCGAATTTGGTTCCATTTACTTGATTAGTTCTCGAGTTATGCAGAAACTTGTGTTTCATTTGTATGGGGGCCCCGCCCCCCTACCAGAGAGAGAGGAGGAGTCTCGAACCACCGTAGAAACATTTATTGCCTTTAAAATCCACGCAAGCCAAATTTGGTTCCATTTGCTTTATTAGATCTAGAGTTATGAAGAAATTTCAGTATGGCAGCACCCCTTCTAGGAGAGGGGGGGGGGGGGTCTCAAACCACCATAGAAACATTTTTCGCCACCAGAAAACCCCACATGCCAAATATGGTTCCATTTGCTTGATTAGTTCTTGAGATATGCAGAAACTTCTGTTTCATTTGTATGGGAGCCTCCCTTTCTAGAGAGGGGAGGGGTCTCAAACTACCATAGAAACATTTCTTGCCTCCAAAAACTTCCGCATGGTAAATTTGGATTCCTTTGCTTGATCAGTTCTCGAGTTATGCAGAATATGTGTTTCATTTGTATGGGAGCCCCCCCTTTCAGAGGAGGGAGGGGTCTCTTACTGTCTTAAGAACCTTCCACGGCCCCAAAAACCCTTGCATACAAATTTTCACGCTGATCGGTTCAGTAGTCTCCGAGCCTATTAGGGCCAGACAGACAGACAGACAGACAGACAGACAGACAGACAGACAGACAGAAATCCATTTTTATATATAGAGATAGATAGATATATACGCGCCAGGTTTGATTATTTTTGAACTTGGAAGTTTGTTTACTTTACCGTTATCCGTTATTGTGTGTTAAAGTGACCTCGGAATGGGCGTGACTCTCCAGACATTCTGAAATGGGTTACAGGATCTGCAATAGCACTTTCAAACTCCCGGATTAAAGCTGCTATCAATGGTCACTTAAAAAAACTATTGCAAACCGATTTCTTCCATAAAGCCACTGCCGGCCGGTGGGTGTTAGATTAGACACACACGCACACACACACACACACACACACACACACACACACACACACACACACACACACACACACACACACACACACACACACACGCGCGCGCGCTTATATGTGAATCAGGGCTTGCAAATGTCATGACCAACGATTTTTTCCGAATTACGTCTGAAAATCTCATCGGGCGAGAAAATGTTGACGAAGATTTTCTTCTAAATCTTATCGATTTTTTCGTCATGACAGCACGTGATAGTGTTTTGGTCATCGCTATTACCAGCACATTTATTGATATAATTGGAGGTTTCATCACAAAACTTCAAATAAAATCTTTCGATTACATATTCTTACTTGGCTAATTTCAAGCACGTTAATTAGAAATTCGTGAAACAAAATCGTACGAGAAAAAATCTCATGACTGCATGATGGTGTGAGATTGACAAGAAAGCTCACGATAGTTCATTTCGTCTCGTGACAGTGAGATGGCCTGTTTTTTCATCGTCACATGATGGCCGTGCGATTTACCAGCTCTGATGTGAATACATCACCCTCATGGTAGTAGATTGATGATTTCATTTTGTGAAACTTCTCAAAAGAGAATAATCTTGTTAAATAATGCATTTGCACGCAATTAAAATAAAAAGCGTGATTTTAATTGGTTCGTTCCCCGGGGATGCAACTGTATATGGTTTTGTTAGGTCAAATTATATTTTTCTTATGCTTTCGTCCATGAATTTTTCAGCAATAATATTTTGTTTACTTCAAAGAACGGCATTGAATAAAAATATTTCATAAGTCGAGTTCGAATCTCACCCCCGGACACGAAAATCCTCAAAAGCGGTGTTTGAGTGACAACGACGGGAGATGAACCCGCCAGAGGCTGAAAATATCGATAATCAAGAGAAAAAAAAAAAAATCATAAGTTTTGTATTTTCATGTTATACGAACATTCTTCTCACGTGACACTAATGTCATCAGGATCCACCCTTTCGCTAAGGCGGCGATCTAAAAACCAACCAGCAAAGAGGGCCCTTTGCTTTTATTCCAGAAATTAAATTTATAACTGCGCCCTTCGATTCCTGCTGCTGGCATTCTTCAACACTACATGTATGCAAAAAATCGCATACCCTAGCAGCTGACCCTTACCGCATTGCGAAAAGGTTAATAAGGTTGGATGCCTTAATCCGCAAGCACCCGTCCGTGCTTCCTCGGTTTTCCTAATGAAAACGTAAATCCAGAAAGATGTAGCACACGGCCCCAGCCAGCGGACAACTGTTGAAGGGCATATGATGGTTGGCGAACGAAAATCACCCAACCTTTTTTCCCGTACTTCGTGCCATATGCAAGAAATGCGGTACCAACTTTGACGTCCGATATCTGCAATCTCTCTTCCGCAGTTTTTCCCCCCCGGGTCGGCAGACAGCAAGCAAGTAGCTGAGCCCCCATTTAACCTCCGTTCGGTCCGGTTTACCTACGTACATCAATCCGCGTGACCTGCAGCTTCTGTTTGATTAGCGCGTGCGAAAAAGGGCTTTCAACTCATTTTCAATCTGCTCACTTATTGCTTGGACTCCCCAAGCACCATTTCTCTGCCATGTTCTTTCTTTCTTTCACTCCGACCTCAGGAAAGACTCCATTGGTATAAGGAATATAAGGCAATGAAGACGAAACAAAGCCCAACGGGGTCTACCTTTGCCATTGCCAGGGAGACCACAGTTGCTGCAGGTAATACCAATAATTGAGAGTATATTAAAGCCAATTTCATCCCGTGTGCCGAGCAACGGACCTCAAAAGGGGTCAATTTCGATGCCTATACCATCTCACTTGCGCACGAACGAAATTTTACGGCTTAACTCGACGGAGAGCGTCAGCCCAAAAGGGAAGACGAGACCTGGAAACTTTATTAATCTTTTTGCGCACCGTCATCATCATCGCCGCGCGTCCATCATTCATCGCGATTGGGACCGGGAAGGCACGGAAGAAATGGGCTCTTGCTTACCTCGTTCTTTTTGTTCTGCCATCCCACTCACACGAGCAAGTACCTTCCTAGTACATGCCCAGAGAAGATGCTGGACCCAGCCTGCAGCACAAAAAGGTTCAATCTTACCACAAACGACTCCAGTCAGAAGCGTTGAAATCTTTAGGGGAAATTGGAGCTCATCGCTCGAGACTTGAAGTAGCATCGAAAACGATACCATCCAAGCAGCTCCGCATTCCCCTAACCCCAGGCACCTCTAAACGAAATGAGAAAAGGTCATCAAACTATATATTATACGGTGGTTGTTCGTTTTCTCCAACCGCGCCTGCATCTTCGGGGGTTGAGCCCTCTTCAAGCGAGTCAACAGCTTCCATCTTACTCTCATTGGACGATTGGACCCACACGACCACGACCACGACCAAGCCAGATCGCTCGAAGATCTGGTGCACGGATATCGCTTAGTTAGAAGATCAACCACCAGCCAATAGCGTTGTGTGCCGTTTTGCTTTTGCTTTCGTTTTTCACTGGCCTGGCCCGGCGGCGGTCTGGAGACGAAAATAAATCGACTCGAAAAACTGGTCCTCATAGGGGATATTTTCTTTTTTTGTTTTGTTTTGTTTGTGTGAGCGTCGAATCTTTTCGGTTTGATTCGGAGATTACCTGTTCCCGGACGGGGTGCAACTTTAATCGTGGTCAGGCGAAGGCTGTGAGTTGCTTATGATGCGACGCGCGGGAAAAGTATTCGAATCCCAAAATTTGCTCGTATGCCGGAAAAGTGCCCTTCCCGGAGAAGTTGCCCTGTCTGGTACTTTTTATACCACTAAGGGCATCTTCAGTGGTGGTCTATATTTGGAACAATTTTATACTTGATTTGCATCAGTAAAAACTTGAATAGAGCCAGCTAAAATAGACCAACTTTGCCATTGGTTTGACCAAATAATTTTTACTGCCAGTAGGGCGTCGTTAGCAGTCGGCGATGAATACCTGCTCTTTCGTTTCGCTGAAGGTGAGTGTGTGAATGCATGCATTTCATTTAAACGATATTGGATAATGCTGATTTGTAATTTGGCAGCGGCAAAACAAGAGTCGAAACGGAGAGGATCACGTCCTCGATCACGTCCTTGAAGACGCCAGAAATTCAGAATCCAGAAAACGTCCCAGAAATTCAGGAAACTTCTTAAGCTTTTCGAAGCATTCTCAAAAGTCTAGAGAAACATTCCAAAGATTTTTCCATAAGTTTAGGGAGATTCCTAGAAGTTCAGGAGTCTTCCCAGAAGCTCGAGAAACTTTTCGATACTTCAGGGAACATCGCAGAAGCTCATGATACTTAAGTTTTAAGAAGAACTTAAACTTCTTACTACACGATAATTTTTCGTAACGAACCAAAATGGGAATCAAAAAATCAACTATTTTTTTAAGTTTAATCAATTTGGCGGAATTTACACCGTATCACAATCTTGGAGATCCTTAAAAGGTCTTGTAAGGTTCAAAAACATCTCGGAAATGCTATTTATTTCCTTGAAATTCCACCAACTTGTTAACAATGTAGTTAAGATTTTTTCAATTTCTCGTAAACCTTTAAAATATTTGTGATATTCTGCTTTTTATCATGAGAGATGTACCAAATGGACGCTAAATCTGCTTCTCAAAGCTCCGATTATTACCAGAAAGTTGTTTCTATGCCATGGGTGATCAGTAAAGTTTTTGAAAGTTAAACCGAGTTTCCAGAAACTTTGAGAATTTTTCCACAATTCGTTGTTCTCTGAAGTTTCACTACTTCTCTTCGCAAAAGAGAGTCAGTAAACTTCATAATTATCTAGGAATTGAGAATATTATTGAGAATACGGCGACCACGACCGGGAACTGAATCCGGAACAACCGAATAAATTAATGACTAGAAATAACTTCAATAATTGTTTATTCCTCTACCGTGCCAAGTACAAGTAAGCATATTGTGTTCGTACAATAATAGTGATTCGGACGATACGGTAATTACGACGTAGTATCTCGTGCCGTGTAGAAGCCAACGTTGTTGTTGTTGTAGTGGCACAAGTGTCGATGGCAGCTATCGTTGACAGTGCTGCCAGAATGGCTGCTTGGATATAACAGCTCTTCCCCGCAACATAAGCTTCATCCATACGCTAAAGGTTGAGCCTGTGCGGAGGTTCGATCGTCCGCGTCGATCGTCGCAATCCTTGATCTGCTGACAAGCCCATTAAACGTAAAGATTCATCAGAGTCCACCAAACCATCCGAGGTAGACGGTTGAATGCCCGATGAAGGAATAGGAATGTTGGATTTGGGAATGGGAATCAAGACAACGGAAGGAGTGGTGTTTTCTTCCTGAGTAATTGTCGGGGGATTGTCAGAAGTTACAGCGATAGCGTTGTCATGAAAAACTGGAAAACCGATCTCTTTGCCACGCGAAGTTGTTGCGCCTGTCAAGGAACTCTCAAACTCTGCACCAACGCTACGCAGTTGATCTATGTGGCGTTTCCAGACCCGTCCGTCATTCAGTTGCACCAAATAGTGAAGTTTACCTAGACGCTCTTTAACTTTCCCGAATTCCCACTTGTTTTCGTGAACGTATTCTCGAGCTGCAACTTTGGAGCCAACTGTTAATTCTCGAATTTTAGATTGCACTTCGCTTCCATTCGATTCCGCTGATGGAACCATGAGATCAAGCCGTGAACGGATCTGACGACCGAAAACCAGCATCGAAGGAGAACAACCAGTAGTAGGGTGAATCATCTTACGATAAGACAAGAGAATATTGCACAGTTCACTTTGAACCTCAGAACGACTACAATCCATCGACTTCAGTTTGGACTTCATAGTCTGAATGAATCGCTCGGTTTGCCCATTGGTGGCTGTGCGATAAGGAGCACTAAACTTGTGGACAACTCCATTCAATTTCAAAAATTTCCCGAAATCTGCCGAGGTGAACTGAGGACCATTGTCAGTCACGAAAACTGAAGGTATGCCGTACTCCCTACACACACAAATCGTAGTCTCAGTGGACATATTCTTGACCACGCGAACCTCAGGCCATTTCGAAAACGCATCAATCAAAATCAAGTAGTAGAACCCCATGAATGGACCCGCATAGTCCGCATGAACTCGTTGAAACGGTTCTGAAGGCGTTTCCCAGCAGTGGAACGAAACCTTCGAAGGATTAGCTCTGTTGGCCTGACAAGAAGCGCAATCCTTGACAAGGTTTTCGATATCCTTATCGATGCCTTCCCACCAACAGTAGCCTCGAGCGAGCGATTTGATTCTAGAAATCCCGAAATGCGTTGAATGAAGTTCATTCAGAACTTTCATTCGCAGCGAAGGGGGTATATACACATGACTACCACGCATTATGCAGTCCTTCTGAAGACTGAATTCCTCCTGGCTTACACCGAAACGAAATCTTGCATCAACTACCTTGCCCGTTCTCAAAGCACGCGATAATTCACGAACAGTTGAATCCGAAAGAGTAGCAGATCCTAACTCGTCAACCGTCAGGGGCAACGTCTGTATAGCATTTACTTCTACTACATCTGGCTCCTCGATATCCGATACGATCGGCAAACGAGACATAGCATCTGCGTTGAAGTGATCCGATGAGCGACGATGACGCATCTTGTAATCGAAAGCCTGTAAAAATGCGGCGTAGTGCTGCATTCGCATCGCAGACATAGTAGGAAGTCCCTTGGATTCTGAGAAAATCTGACTGATCGGCTTATTATCAGTGATTAAAGTGAACCTGTGGCCATAGATGTATTGGTGGAATTTACGGATGCCGAAGATGATCGAATAATCAATTTGTGAGTATCTCTGCAGAGCTCGAGTAAGAGTCTGGGAAGCGTACTGCAATGGTCGCTCAGTACCATCAGGATATTGATGACTGAGTATCGCCCCTACTCCGTAGGGTGAAGCATCGGTGGCCAACACCACCGGAAGTGATGGATCGTAGTGTACTAGGAACCGATCCGACTGCATTTCTTTCTTAACGAACGCGTATGACTTCTCACACTCCTTACTCCAGACCAAGGGTACACCATCTTTCAGCAGATTGTTGAGCGGATAGAGAATTGTACTTAAGTTAGGGAAAAATCCTGCTTCCGATTCGATATTCGTCGAGAGCGTCCGGAATTGACCGTCTCCTTCAATATAGAAGCCCGCTTTCCCAAGCGACCCGGCTTCGCGTACCTTTCCGCTATGACCGAGCTGGGTTAAGCGAGACTCCTATATTTCGGGTAAGGTCCGGTTTAGTGTCCGACACTTGGCTACGAATCACTAAACCGCGCTCTCGGTTACCTTTCCACAGGTGTTGTAACGATTCGTGGAATTATGACGCATTATTGGCGACCGTCGGGTGAAATTTCGCACAGTAGTCTTGCCAAATTCACTCCCCTCCGTTTAACTACCTCGGAAGGCGGGCCTTAGCGAACTCCCGAGCTCAAATTGTGCGATCCGTGCTCCACAGACAAAGTTGGTGATTGTACCATCTGTTATTGTATATGGTAGTATGAAAAGTATACATCTCCCCGCGCCCCCCCCCCCGCCCCACCACCCAAAAAAACCAACAATAAACTTAAAAACAAAAAAAAAAACAGACCCAAAAAACCTCTTTTTTCATACACCAAAAAAAAAAAAAAAAACACAAACAAATTTTTTTATAGGTTTTTTTTTTTCAAAGCCCCCCGGGGGAAAAAAAAACAACACACTTTTTTTTTTTTTTATGTGGTTTAAAACAAAAACGAAAAAACCCCCCCCCCTAAAAGTAAGGGCGATGAAAAAAGGGCTCCGTGCCATAAGGGTACACTCAAAAAAATCGACACGTTGTTTTCACGTGAAATTTCAGGTAACTTCCACCTGAACACGTAACCAAATCTTCTTCAGTAAAATCAGGTGAACATTACGTGTCCAGTGAATTGTACGTGAAAATCACGTAAAATTTATGTGATTTTCACGTAGAATGTGAATTTACGCGGAAATCACGTAGCTCTTACGTGAATTCCACGTGTTTATTACTGGTTTTGGTAGTGGACGAAAATTACGTGCGTTTCACGTGGAAGTAACGTGTCGATTTTTTTGAGTGTAAAAGGAAAAAAAAAAATTTATGAAAAAAGAAAAAAATAAACAAAAAAAAAAGTTTTTAAAAAAAGAAAAGAGTTTCGCGCGGAGAGGAGCGAGGGAGGAAAGAAGGCGTCGTGCTCCACCACAGCATGTTTGGCTAAAAGAGATGTGCTCTAAGAAAAAAAAAAAAAAACGTCCTGCCCTACCGGGGAAAAAAAGGAAACTTCCGGGCGGAAAAGAAGAATCGAGAAGCTCTTGACTCTGTTTGGAACAGTTACATTAATGTGTTGGTGATATAGGAAATGTTGGCTTACATGGAGTGTGTCATGTTGATGATGTTGATGATGTTTTTTCCTGTTCCCCAAGCTAATGTTTGTGTTTTATGGGTTTATGTTGTTTTATTTGTTTCTTAGATGCGGCTGTTATGCCCGCATTCGCGGTCGGATCGTATCCGAGAAACGATTGGATGAAGTGGAAAAGAGCCTTCGAAAGATTTATTGCTGCTAATGGAGTTGTTGACGACGAAGAAAAATATAACCTGATACTTGTGATTGATGGTATCGAATTACAGACATATTTCAACAAAGTTGATAAATTTCAAATTGGAATCCATGCCGAAGGCGATAATGAAAATTTACAAATTTTGAAATATGAATCAGCTGTGTTTGCTCTCGATAACCATTTTGCCCCCCAATTGAACAAACGTTTTGAACTGCATCAATTTCGTGCTTTGAAGCAAGAACAAAGTGAAGGGTTTGAAGAATTTATTTTTCGATTAAAAGGACAGGCTAGTCGCTGTAAATATAATGAACCTGATGATATGATAATTGATCAAGTGATTGAAGGGTGTGTATCAGTGAAACTGAGGAATGAACTTCTGACGGAAGAGAAAACGCTAACGGAAGTAATGCAGTTGGGTAAAACCATTGAAGAGGTTCAGAAACACGCAATCGAATATAGGAATTCTTCAGTGTCAGCGCAAGAATTTGTAAACAAAATTTCTGGAAAAGCAGGAGCAGATAGGAATAACCGGAAATGCTACAATTGTATTCGATATTTCCAAGTGTGCTGCTAGGAATGTCACTTGTTTTAATTGCGGTACCAAGGGATATTTCAGAGTCTGTTGCCGAAAAAGAAAAGCCGAGGCATCAACTTCGTGGAGAGAGACAAAGAAAAGAGTCAACGCGGTTGTCGGATGCAAGGCAGAAGAACCAGAGAATGGCGTTTTCTTTGTGAGTGATGATGGCCCTTCTGAGATTCTAAAATTCTATGTCGGGGGTGTACGTACTTCGTTGGTAGTCGATTCCGGTTCTCCAGCAAATATCATTCGAGCGAATACGTATCGGGAACTTCAACGGAACGGAGCGAAAATTATTAACGAACGGAAGGCGGAAAAAACTCTCAACTTAGAGGCTTTCGCTTCAAACGAGAAGATACTGTTCAGTACGGCATTCGAAGCGGAAATTAGAACACCAAAAGATGAGAACGGAGTCTGGGCTCATTTTCTCGTTGCACCAAAAGGACAAACGGACCTGTTGAGCAAAGCGACTGCTTTCGCGCTAGGAGTCTTGCGGATTGGATACAATGTCAACATGATCACTAGTGAAATTTTGGATACACGAGAATCGGGCAAGGAGTTTCCCAAGATTCCTGGGGTCGCTCTGAAAATTCATGTCGATGAATTGGTCAGGCCAGTAATTCAGGCACCAAGGAGACTTCCTATTGCAATGGAAGCGGATGTAGAAGAGGTAAGATGTATTATTACGTGATTACGTGCACAGTCAAAACCATCTGCTCGAATAGAGAGATGGATCCTTAGACTCCAATCTTTTGATTTTGATGTTAGATACGAACCTGGGGACAATAATTTGGCTGATTCGTTTTCAAGACTGAGTGTCAAACAAATAAATTCCGATGAAAAGGCAGATACAGAGAGTGATGTCGTACAATGTTAGTGAAAGAAATGAAACCAGTTTCTATAAGTATGGAAGATCTGTCAAGGGCTACAACTGAAGACGAAGAGCTTGGTAAGGTAAAAGGCGCCATTGAAACGGGGGACAGGACTGGCATTCCTCTGCAGTATGGGGTTTCAACAATAAGAAATGATCTGACAGTGTATGGTGATTTGATTCTCAGGGGGGACAGGATAGTGATTCCTTCACCACTAAGAGAAAAGGTCGTACAGCTAGCTCACTGTGGATACCAAGGGAGAACAGGGATCAAAGCTCTTCTGAGATCCAAGGTATGGTTTCCAGGGATGGACAAGCTCGTAGAACAGGTTGTGAAAAAGTGTAAGCCCTGCCAGATGACTTCTATACCCGATAGCCATAACCCAATCATGCGCCGTATTCCTACACAGCCATGGCAAGATCTTGCAATGGATTTTAAAGAAGGGTTGCCAGCAGGGAAATCCTTACTGGTGGTGGTGTGTTACACAAGCAGATTTATACACGTCGAAGCTATGAAACCAGCTACCTCTCAAAGAGTAATCAGTGCGCTATTGAGGATGTTCTCGTTGTTTGGAATACAACGTTCAATCACAGCTGATAATGGTCCACAGTTTAGGTCATCGGAGCTTAAGCAGTTTTGCACCAGTTACGGCATACATTTGAATCTTTCCACGCCGTATTGGCTGGAACAAAACGAAGCAGTGGAAAGACAAATGAAAAACATCGGAAAAAGAATGAAAATAAGCACAATTCAAGGCTCAGACTGGGAGAATGATCTGATGAGCTATCTGCTTATGTACCATGCCACACCATAAGAGACGACGGGAGTTTCTCCAAGTAAGATGATGCTAGGCCGGGAATGTCAAACCATGGTGCCCTCGATAAACAATTGCAACAGTCTGGAGTTGGAACAAATGCGTGATCGTGATATGATCCTAAGAGAGAAGCACAAGGTCAGAGCAGACAAACGCCGTCACGCTTTTTTCCATCAATTAAAAGTAGGAGATACGGTTATTATGCGCAACTTACAAATTGGATCCCTGCAACCAACGTTTACAGCCGAAGAATTAAAAATTGTTGAGGTTAATGGAAGTAAGATAACAGTGAAGTCTAAGGAGTCCGGAAAAATCTATCTACGGAACCGTGCTCATCTTAAAAAGCTACAAACAGAAGAAGAGGATATAGCAGGAATCGATAGGCAAGAACACAAAACATCAGAAGAGGAGATGGAGCTCAGAGAAAATGTAAACACAAGTAATAAGGAAATGGTAAGTAGTGAGGTTATAGAAGCAGACAGAGCTCGGAGACTGTTTAAGAAACCGGAAAAATTTAGAAGCTTTGTAATATGGGGAAACCCTAGTTAAGGAACAGTACATGAGGAAAAAAATATGTATAAGAAGTTTTTGGTCGATCTTTATATTAAATCAAAATGATGAATAATATTTCTAAATTCTGAAAAAAGGAAGGAATGTACCATCTGTTATTGTCTATGGTAGTATGAAAAGTATACATCTGTTTGTATCTGTGACAATACGGTTAGTTCGGGTTCGAGTGACGAATTGACGGAGTAGCAAGCTCAGTGTTAGTTCGGACATGAGAGCGTTCAGTCGGTGGAACGTAGTGAGTGTATAACAACTACTATCGGAGGCAGTCTTGGAGTCGGTACAGTGATGATCGTTGACACAGAAACTCCAATACGTGGATCTCAAATTCCAGCCCGTACACAAAAAGCGCCTGAGCGCTGGAATTTTCAACGCGAATGATACGTTTTAGTCTTATGTAAAACTTTAATATGGTTTGAATAAATAATTACCTGTTTTGGTACGTTTAACAAATTGTGTATCTCGAGAAGATACCGCTTTGCCGGTCTCACAGACCAGAGACTACGTATACTTAAATTAACTAAAAAAGAATTAAAAATTCGTTGTAAGCACTTCACTAAAAAAAATCCACTCTTCCTATTGAGTACTTTTGGTACGTATATCTTAGAAACAACGTTTCACTTATTTGGAAAAAGACTTCCAAAACTACGCGATAACTTCTGTTCTCCAACCGGTATCGTTGCGAAATGATCGAGCTTAAATCCTCTTGTCACTAAGAAATGTTGATCAAACAATTATCTTTTATGCTTAATCAAAGCGCCAGCAAACAATCCGCACGGCGAATAAAGATTCCTTTTGGCTTTTCTCCTTGTTTCGTCAAGATGGTTATTTCATAGTTTGGAGCCATTGTTGCATTTCTTATTTTTATAGCATTCAACTTAGCCGAGGCACAAACCAGTCGACATGCAAAATAAATTAGCAGCGAATCTAACCTAACCTATTTTATCAATATTGACATTTGGTATACGAGTCAAATCTTATCAAACCTAATTTAACCTAGTTCATAATAGTTCTAGAAAAACTCAAGCGAATGAACCTGAACCAAAAAATATAATACAACGCCCAACGTTACAAATTTGGCAGCGGCAAAACAAGAGTCGAAACGGAGAGGATCACGTTCTTGATCACGCCGTTGAAGACGCCAGAAATTCAGAATTCAGAAAATGTCCCAGAAATTCAGGAAACTTCTAAAGATTTTTGGAGCATTCTCTAGCATGGAGAATTTGGAGCATTTAGGAAACATTCCAAAGATTTTTCCATAAGTTTTGGTAGCTTCCTAGAAGTTCAGAAATCTTCCCAGAAGCTCGAGAAACTTTTCGATAGTTCAGGGAACATCGCGAAAACTCATGGTACTTAAGTTTTAAGAAGAAGTTAAACTTCTTACTGCACGATAATTTTGCGTACCGAACCAAAACGAGAATCAAAAAATCAACTACTTTTTTAAGTTTAATCAATTTTGCAGAATTTCCACTGTATCACAATCTTGGAGATGCTAAGAAGTTCTTTTAAGGTTTGACAACATCTCGGAAATGCTATTTATTTCACAGACATTTCATCGACTTGTTAAACATTTTGTAAATCAACCAACTTCCCAGATGTTTTCAATTTCTCTTAAACTATTGAAATATTTGTGATATTCTGCTTTTAATCAAGATAGGTGTATCAACTGGAAGTCAAAATAACTTCTGCGAAGCAAAGTCTGCTTCTCAAAGCTCCGGTAAGTACCAGAAAGTTGTTTCTATTCCATGGGTGATCAGTAAAGTTTTTGGAAGTTAAACCATGTTTCCAGAAACGTAGAGAATTTTTCGGCAATTCAATGGACTTCTCTGAAGTTCCACTACTTATCTTTGCAGAAGAGAGTGAGCAAACTGTACAATTATCTAGGAACTTCCAATAAGTTTCTTCAACTTCCGAGAAGCTTGATCAACTTTTTTTTTTTACTTAGTTCGTTTATTTGTAAGGCTCAGACGTGTGTGACACTTTGCGGAGCCGATATTCAATTTTGTTATTTACAAAGATTTGCTTTATGGTGTTAGTAAGTGGGGCACCAATTACTCGTGGCTGGCTCGAAGTTGATGGGTCACATGATCGCTTGGAAGGGACTAGGCAGGTAACTTATTTAAGTTAATAATTGCTGCTCATGGCTGCGGCTGCAATCAAATCCTCGGTTTCTATAGCCCATTTCAGGAGCTAGGCGCAGATGGTTGACCAATAGCTTGCTGGGCAGGTACAAGTAGCACGACAAGAAGAGGAAAGTATAGCTGGGACACAATGGCGGGGAATTTACTAGCGTGGAGAGGAGGTATCATTATCCGTGCAATACCAAACTGCGTGATCGAAGTCCTCATAACCGGTTCCGCACCTGCATATGTTGCGATCGACGATGTTAATTATGTATAGATGTGCGTCTAGCGAGTAGTGGTTGGACATAAGTCTTGAAATCACACGAATGAAACCGCGACTTACATCCAGACCTTTGAATATGATCTCAACGAATCATTTGGAATAATGGAATGTAACCACTGCCCAAGAGAATTACTTGTCCAATCGTTTTGCCAACTTTGAAGAGAACTCTGACGTACTAATGGGAAACATTCATCATGTGAAATTCTTCTTTAAAAAATTTCGCCTTCTTTTGCGCCCACCTTTGCTAGAGAGTCCGCCTTCTCATTGCCTGGAATTAAGCAATGCGAGAGGACCCATACAAAGGTAATCCTAAATGATCTTTCGACCAACGCACACATCTGCTTCACTGTTTTCATCGACTGGAGGGCCTCAATAGAACTGAGGCTATCCGAGAAGATGAAATAATGGTCTATGGGCATGTCGGAAATTATCCCCAATGCGAAATCGATTGCTGCCAGCTCAGCAACATATACGGAACAAGGTTCCTGAAGTTTCCGGAAGGCAGATGAGTATTGTTATCTTGTACAATATTGTGAGTATTGTACAAGGTTGTTACTTCCCCCCTTTATCATAATTTTAAATGAGAGCCCCCACAACCGGTTCTTTATGGGTTTCCTCCCCCCCAGAACCCCAACCTCAATCAACTTCTGTCAAGTTCATTATATTTCCACCCAATCTTCATGGTAAGTTCATGGTAATTCAGAAAATAATGTTTAAGGAGTTCATTCAGTTTCTAAAATCGGTAGAATATGCAATTGAATAATATAATATTTAAAAACGATTCCTGGAAAAATGCAAAAAAGTTCCGAACTTTTCCTCCGAGAAATACGAATTGAATCTATCTTCAAGGTAAAGCTATGTCCATTTAGAATCCGGAATAATAAAATCATCTGTATCTCGGTAACGGATTGATGTACAAATAATAAAAATTAATACGTCAGAACAAAGGTAATTCACTGTACTTTAAGGAAAAAATATCAATACAAATCATTTCTCTTCGTTTCTAATGAAAATTCACACTTTCTTCTTTATTCCTCCCATCAAACGCTGCACACCTCCGGAGTCAACTTCCTTGGCACATTTGTTCCACATTTTGGTCATCTGAGTTGCATCCCGAGCCGTTTTTCCACTTTTCTTAAGCTTCCGCTTCATTACTGCCCAAAATCTCTCGATGGGCCGGAACTGCGGGCAGTTGGGTGGCTTTATGTTTTTATCGATGAAATCTACGTTATTGTCGCGGTACCACTGGGTGACTTCCCGGCTGTAGTGGCAACTCGCCAAATCTGGCCAAAAACTTCACGGGACCTTTATGGGCTTTAATGAAAGGTAGTATGCGGTTTTTGAGGCATTCTTCCTTGTACAGCTTCGAGTCCATCGTCTTATTCGTCCCGAACTGTTTGGTCTTTGCTCCGCAGCTGCATATCCCTTGCCAAAGCATCAGTTTTTTTTTTTTGGCAAATTTGTCCATAAAAGCAAACTTAAACTTCGCAGGAACATCTCCTCGTGCCGTCGCCATGTAGATTTTTTGGCCAGGAAGCTGTCCGAAATCTATTTTGACATAGGTTTCATCGTCGATGAGCAGGCATCCTTGGTACTTCGTCAAAACCAGCTTGTACAATTTCCGAGCTCGAGTTTTGGTGACGAAACTTTGCTTCAACGTTCTGTTTGGTTGCTTGCTGGCTCGATAGGAACGATATCTTGCTCGCAAACGAATTCTTCGAACGGTACTGCGAGCAGCAGCGTATTTTTGTGCGATTTTATTATCTGATAGTCCAGGGTTTGCTCTGACGGTTCTCAACACCTTCTGGTTCAGCTTGCGGTCATATGTTCCACTACGACGCTTACCTTGAGGCACTCGATCCACGCTCTTTCGGTCCCTGAAACGTTTGAGCATATCATACACGGTTGATTTGGCGATTTTCAACGTTATTGCGATTTTTATTGCGGACCACGTTGGATTATCAACATGGGTGTGCAGAATTTTTTCTCTCCTCTCGGATTCCATCTGGAATAACTTTTGACTCACTGCACGAAACATCGTGAAATGTATACCAAGAAAGTGGGTGCCTAGGTTAACAAACCGCTGTAAAAGAATTCTTGCAGCGGTCACTTTCCATGCCGCTACAACCCAATAAGTGATTCCGGATTCTAACTGGATAGAACTTTATCACCGGTTTCCCCCAGAAAGCTTGTCAAACCTGCCATAGTTAATAGTATTCTCTTCCCCAGAAGATAAACCTAAACATCTCGATCCCCAGTAAACCAGTAAAATTTCTATGAAACAGTCTTCTCTTAAATTTATCTATATCAGCTATTTTCGAGTGCTAATAATGACCAATCCAGCCATAAATCGATTGTTCATTTTGAAGACTTCATTACTTTTCATTTCTGAGCAATCGAAATACTATTCGGAAACGAAGTTTACCACCAACTTAGTCGTAAAATCCACAACAGTCACAATTCCGAGAGCCTCCCCATTTCGAACTAGTCAGCATTTTCCGGAAAATGCAGTGGTTTTAAGAAACTAAGAGAAACATTTGTTATTCAGGAATTAAATGAAAAGCAAGTAGTGTTTTGGAACGGTATGTTTTTATGTTTTTGTTCCAAATTGCTGCAAGAATAGATCAACACAAATACCAGATTTAAAAAGATGCAAAATAGATCCGATATAAAACAAAATTGACAACACCGGTGCAGCGGTGTTTTTGCGTTTGGTCTGAAAAAATAAATCCCATTCACGATTTGGACCACCGTTGAAGATGCCCTAAGAACTACAAGGGATTGCCCAATGGAATTGTACGCAAAGGTGGCGTAGCAGTAGCGGGAGCTTTCGATTGTTTGCAGGTACTTTTGCATGATTTTGTATATTGTGTGGCAAGGTATGCTGCCGGTGGAAGCATAACTGTCCCATGTGACATTTGGATATTTTTGATTTTTTTTATGCCTACCACAACACTTTGATATGAACGTTTGAAAAATAAATCTAACACGTGTTGTTAATTCTAGGAAAATCGTAAAAACGATGAGCGAATTTTTCCCACCTGAAATTTGGACGCCTAATTGTCCCACTGGCAGCAATATTTGTTCTGGTGGGACAAATATGCGTCCAATTTTCAAGTGAGACAAATTGACTCAGCATTTTTCCAAAATTGATGATTTGTAACATGGTACAATAATGCGTCTACCGGCAGTAATTACTTTATGCCCAGGGAAGTCGAGAAAATTTACAAAATGACAGATCTTTCCAACCGGGCTGGGAATCGTACCCACCGCCTCTGGATTGTTGATACCATTCCTTTTAGTTCAAAGCATGGCTACGTTGTTTTATCGTTCCAAAACCACGCTAAGGATTGAGAAAACAGTCCGAATAGATTCTAAAAGCATTGAGTATCATTTCGAGGGCAACCCCTTGACCTGAAGCGATCGATCTCCAGATTCAGACGACTGTGTTCTAAATTTAAGATCCTAATCTTCACTTCACTGCACCCTTGAGGCAACGCTTGCTGCGACAGCTCAACAAGTGATTTACTCACTCTCCGCACGAGATTTCTTGCCACCAACTTTCAATGCCCAATCGATCGCCGGGTACTGTTTTAAGCGATGACTCACCCTCGGTTTGCTTTCCGCTGTCCGGAATCCTCGAGCCAAGTCATACCATGACTCGGGAGGGGAACCTGATTGGCCCACTTATTTTGGCAACCCGAAAGATGCGAATACAGGGGCAGTGATTCTTGCTCTTTCTTTTCTCCCATGACTCGGACAATAAATCGGCGACGTCACGTCGGTGGGGTCAGTATGATCGAGCCTATTATATTTGGTTGACTAAGTCTGATCAAGAGTAAAAAGCCAGGTGTCTTTTCTACTGAGCTCCCGATTAAAAATTCGAATGCTAAAGCTTATTTGCGACTATTTGCTCAGTTATCAAATATACATTTATCATAGGCAGATGCTTGTGATACATATTTGGTCATTGAACAAACAGACTCTTAGAGGCATAGAGGTCTCGCTTCGATCGATTTGAATAGATGTAGATCTAGTCTAGACATTGAAATACATCGCAAAATGAATGTAAACTTCTATTCGGCCTGCCATTCGTGTCCATGTGTTGAACAATACTAAATAGCTGCACTGCTGCTGCGAAGCTGTCCCACACTTGATGTATTACTAGGCCATAGCTATGCATACACACAAAAACGTGGTTCGTGGCGCGGTCCATCCATTCTCTCGCAGGTCCACGGCGCGCTCGACTGGGTTCGATTTAGCACTAGCCAGTGCAGTAAAACCTGTTATTCAAGGGCACCCATTACAAGCGATACAGTTAAAACGCCACACCTTGAGTGGCTCACTCCCGACAACGACGACGACGACGACGACGACAAAAGTAGGCTTTGATGGATGCAGGCTCATAGAGCAGCGCGCGGTAGCCATGGTTACTGCTTTTCCAACCTATCATTAGTAGAGACAGGGCTAATTGATTGACACTGGAGGGAAGCCGTTCTCTTTGAACTTCTAAGGAGAATGCATGTTCCAAATTCTGCACGGCCAGCCATTTTAACTCAGTTTTGAATCGTTTTTGACTCACTTTCAAATTTGAGTAAATGTAACTGGGATTGACAAGTCGACAGATCAAAAACATCCATTTTATTTGAGTCGATATGTTTGATTTGTCGACTTGTCGCTCCCAGTGACTCCACTTTTGTCGTAAACGACTCAAAACTGAGTTAAAATTGCTGGCCGTGTGTGAGTTGTTCTGCTTTCATTCGCGTAGAGTTCACGTGCAACTCAACGGCTTTCCAGCGGCCAGCTTAATTAAGATCAAAATCTACACCGAAACGACGACGACAACGACGACGCATTTCCAATCCTCGCAGGCTATCTAAACTAGAAATCTATTGATACTTGTAACTACATATCCCTGTGGACCCGTTCACGGTGTAATTACATGTATAAATGCAAACAGCTTCTATCTCATTCTTGTGGTGCCTGTCTCCCGCCACAGGTAGGTGGTTATTTTTTCTCCCTTCATTTATTCTTTATGCTGCGCTGATCAACCGTGGCAGGAGTAACGGTAACCTCGCGTCCTCAACTCATTCGGAGCGCACTGCTGGTCAACGGGCGCAGATCACCTCTACAGTGGCGGTCAAAACGATTGCAAGATCCGCAATTTTATTGGAAATTTCTACTTGATGGAATACAAAAATGGCCACCATCAAATCTAAGAAACTACAATGCTATCACAAATTTCGAAATTTAGCTGATTGGATAAGTTCAATTAGGAATTATTTTAAAGACCTTTGAGTAAGCAGACTTTAAAATTTGGAATTTAATTGAAGGTATGAGTATTCTTAAAATTAAAATAACCCGCATAATAACAAACCATTCATAGATAATTTCCTTTATAGTTGATGACCATTTCTGTCACTGTTACGACAATTTAGTTTTTACAATATGTCAGATAGTAAAACAAATACAAATAATTACAATACTGAATAGTTACTTAAGATAGGTAACCTTAAAAAATAGGAATTTCTGCGAACAGAATTTTCATTTTATACCAATTGATTGATATACCTGATCAAGAATTGGTTGATATATACGATCGAGAAAATAAATAACTTTTCTATGACAATATGGCAAACAATAAAAATATGTATGAATGTAGAGTGTAGGGTGTGTGTCCCTTGACTCAGCCTAATATGCAGCGATTGATTGCATGTTTTATTATAACTCATGAAGTAGTTTAGCTGTAAGCGATATGTAGCTAGTTATACACTTGCTTAGAACGTATAATAAAACATTTGGAAGTATATATCACGCAAAGTTAAATAACTCGTTTTATAAAGTCAGAAACTTTCGAGAAATATGGATGTAATGTCGGTTTCTAAGCATCAAATTGGGTCTAACGTTTGCATTAACAAAAAATGGACGGAAATTACCGATTTTTCATGGGTTTACCTTCACCCGCACTGACAAAACTACCCATGCAGAATCAATCATAGTAACCTATGAGTCAGCAGACAAAATTTGACAGCTCTTACAGTCGAACTCTAACCGTGATGGCAAAAACAGTGAAGCAACTCCGTTCAGAAGTGTGCGCGTTCAAAGAACGGCACCCCGCCGCGTCGAAGACGGACATCGTGCGGCACTTTTTGGACGCCGGATACGCCCGTTCCGGCATTTACAACATCTTGGCACTATTAGACAACAATCAGAGCATCGAAAGAAAGCCCGGTTTCTAACGGCCGTCGACCCTGAGTGGCAAAAAGCTCCAAAGAATGCTGAAGAGGAAGACCGAGGGAAAAGTGGCTACATCGCTGCGTGCGCTTGGCCAGGAGGGCGGTTCAACCGGCCAAACAGTGAAAAAGTACCTGGCGAAGTCGCGTCCACTGGTTTCGGAGCTGCAGGCAATGACGCAACGGTAGCGGCTGAATAAGATGGTCAACTCGATTTTCCCGGCGAATCGCGACGTGGCGGTGGTGATGGACGACGAGACCTATCTCACCCTGGATGGCAACGACTGGCAGGGCACTTCGTATTTTACTTCCTCCACGATGGAAGTGAGCTCCGAGGTGAAGTTCATTTCACGCACCAAGTTCCCCAAGAAGGTGCTGCTGTGGCTGCCAATCAGCAAGCAGGGGATGTCAAAGCCGCTCTTCTTTCTCTCCAGGCTGGCCGTGAACGGGGAAATTTATAGTACGAAATGCCTGCCGGAAGATGCGTCGTTCATCAAGAAATACCATAAGGGTGAAGAGGAGGTGTTCTGGCCGGATCTAGCGTCGGCCCACTACTAGAAGCGATCGTTTGAGGAGATGGAGGCTGAATATCGATGTGGTACCCAAGTCGGCGAACCCGCCCAACGTCCCCCAGCTACGTCCCATCGAGAATTTCTGCGTCAACCTGAAACGTTAGATCTACTCCAACAATTTTGTCGCGAAAACTGAGGAGGAATTGATAAATAAAACGAAGAAAGAACTCATAAACATGCCTACACGCAAGGATGGTTCCAATCGTATCATAAATCATTCGTTGTAAGCTCTTCTTTGACTCAATAGACACACACAATGAGAAGTTCTGCTTCACCTCTCAAACCGAAAACTGATGGGCCAAGGTAAACATTGAATGAACATAGCATGAACTTCGTCGCCTGTCAATTGTTTGCGTGTTCATCACTGCTTGCTTGTACACTTTATTGATTCGTTCGTTGACTTCAGGGACCTGGACACCCTATCCTAGTTACTAGCGTTTGACAGTATGCAACATATCACGGGTCTTATTTGAATAAGGCCCGTCTGACGTTTGTTACTGCGGGTACGAACACCTGCACTGTTCGTACACAATGAAGCTTTTGATGTTTGGATGTTAGAGATGTTGGCTACAGGAAAATGGCTGCCAGTCAGGTCCCTGGTTGGCTTCTGTTGGTGATTCATTTTCGTTTTTTTTTTTTTTAACTCTTTATTTGTTCCAAATTTATTCATATTTACATTTCATGTTAATCCAGGTGCTCCAGCTACTACCGTAACGTATCAACCTTAATTGTTAAAATATGTATTTAATTTTGTTTACATTGTTCATGCCTTAGCAGTTCAGTATTTTAAACAGGTTTTTATTCCTGCGTGTCAGTATAACAATAATAATCTTAAAACTAAAAACAAACTAAAATTAATCTTAACTAAGCATAAAGGGAATTAATCATTGCAATAGAAGATTGCAACGATTTTTGTCTGAAATTATTAATTATTTTGTTGGACATTTGTTCTAAAGTCTCAACATTCGAAATTCTATGTACTTCGTTAGTACTGTACCAAGAAGGCAGCTTCAAAATCATCTTCAGAACTTTGTTCTGAATCCTTTGAAGTATTTTTTTCCTGGTAGCACAACAACTAGACCATATTGGAACAGCATAAAGCATGGCCGGTCTAAAAATTTGTTTAAATATTAGTAGTTTGTTCTTCAGACATAGTTAGGATCTTCTGTTTATAAGAGGATATAAACATTTTATATATTTATTACATTTGGCTTGAATGCCTTCAATGTGATTTTGAAAATTTAATTTTTGATCAAGTAATAGACCAAGGTATTTCACTTCGCTTGACCAGGAAATTGGAACACCGCTCATAGTAACGATGTGACTACTACTAGGTTTCAAAAAAGAAGCTCTAGGTTTATGTGGGAATATTATTAGTTGAGTTTTGGAAGTGTTGGGAGAAATCTTCCATTTCTGTAAATAAGAAGAGAAAATGTCCAAGCTTTTCTGCAGTCTCCTGCAAATGACACGAAGACTTCTTCCTTTAGCGGAGATGCCTGTGTCATCAGCAAACAAGGATTTCTGACAACCCTGAGGCAAATCAGGGAGGTCGGAAGTAAAAATGTTATATAGTATCGGCCCAAGAATGCTACCCTGAGGAACTCCAGCTCTAACAGGTAGTCGATCAGATTTGGAATTCTGATAATTTACCTGCAGAGCTCTGTCAGTTAAATAATTTTGAATTAATTTTATAATATAGAGCGGAAAATTAAAGTTTTTCAATTTAGCAATCAAACCTTCATGCCAAACACTGTCGAATGCTTTTTCTATGTCTAGAAGAGCAACTCCAGTTGAGCAGCCTTCAGATTTGTTTGAACGAATTAAATTAGTAACTCTCAAAAGTTGATGAGTAGTTGAATGGCCATGGCGAAATCCAAATTGCTCATCTGCAAAAATTGAGTTTGTATTGATGTGAAGCATCATTCTATTCAAAATTAGCTTTTCAAAAAGTTTACTGATTGAAGGAAGTAAACTTATTGGTCTGTAGCTAGAAGCTTCAGCTGGATCTTTCTCGGGCTTCAAAATTGGAACAACTTTGGCATTTTTCCATTTGCCAGGAAAGTATGACAAATGAAAACATTTATTAAATAATTTTACCATGAAAGACAAGGTACTCACTGGGAGTTTTTTGATGAGTATATAGAAAATTCCATTATCATCTGGAGCCTTCATATTTTTTAACTTTTTAGTTATAGTTTTTACTTCATCCAAATCAGTACCCCAGGATTCATCAAAAATATTTTCCCTTGAGGAAATATTCAGATAATCAAGAGAAACCTTCTCAATAGGACTAGTAAGACCCAAACTGAAATTATGGGAACTCTCAAACTGCTCAGCAAGTTTTTGAGCTTTTTCCACATTTGTTAGCAATATTTTATCACCTTCTTTGAGCGCTGGAATAGGCTTTTGAGGTTTCTTTAAAATTTTGGAGAGTTTCCAAAAAGGTTTGGAAGTCGGCTCTAATTTTGACACATTATTTTCGAATTGTTTGTTCCTCAGGGCAGAGAAGCGTTTTTTAATTTGTTTTTGCAAATCTCGCCAGATAACTTTCATGGCGGGATCGCGTGTTCTTTGATATTGTCTTCTACGGATATTTTTCAGACGGATCAAAAGCTGAAGATCGTCGTCTATTATAATTGTATTGAACTTTACCTCGCATTTTGGAACTGAGACAGCTCTTGCTTCAACTATGGAAGTAGTCAGAGAGTCAAGAGCATTATCGATATCATTTTTAGTTTCCAAAGGAATATTAGGATCAAAGTTATATTACATGAATGTTTGATATTGGTTCCAATCAGCTCTATGATAATTGAAAGTAGAACTGTTGGGATTAGAAATTATTTCTTGAGATATTTCAAAAGTTACTGGAAGGTGATCCGAACCGAAGTCTGCATGGGTAACCAATTGGCTACAAAGTTGACATGAATCAGTTAAGACCAAATCAATAGTTGAGGGATTTCTGGCAGAAGAAAAGCAAGTTGGGCTGTTTGGGTATTGGATAGTGTAATAATCCGCAGAACAATTATCAAATAGTATATTACCATTGGAATTACTTTGAGCATTATTCCACGGTCGGTGTTTTGCATTAAAATCACCAATAATGAAGAATTTTGACCTATTACGGGTAAGCTTCTGTAGGTCACCCTTGAGAAGATTCTTTTGCTGACCTACGCATTGGAATGGTAAATAGGCAGCTAATAGTGTAAGTTGACCAAATTTTGTTTCAACAGAAACCCCCAAAGTTTCAAAAACTTTGGTATCAAATGAAGAAAAAAAATTGATGTTTGATACGCCTATGAACAATTATGGCAACGCCACCACCTGGACTTTCAAGACGATCATTGCGGTGTACGAAATAATTAGGATCCCTTTTTATTTTATCACCTGGTTTAAGAAAAGTTTCAGTTACAACGGAAATATACACGGTATGAACTCGTAAAAAGTTAAACAGCTCGTCTTCATTATTTTTAAGAGATCGAGCATCCAATTTAAAATATTCAGTGTCTTAATACCCATTGCTGAATTTCAGGGTCATGACAATATTGTTTGCAAATTTTATACCAGTTTGAATTGCATCAAACATGGAGTTTGTATTTAACGTTCCATTAATCATATCGATTAATGATTTCTGTTAAAAATTCATTTTTGGAGCCGTTATGCTACCTAAGTCAAAATCTTCAACATTTCTGGTAGAATTTTGGTTTCTACCGGCTGTAACGGCAGCGTAGGAAGCTCCATTACCTAGCTGTACATTGCTACCAGCAGGTAAGAATTGAGCATTGAAAACTTGTGCTCTGTTTGTACTTACGGGTACATTTGTACTTCGCTGACCATTGTTAACAGCAGATAGCAGTGGAAAATTTGACGGTTGGGCATTGATCGTACCTTCCGGTACGAATGTTGGATTTCCTCCTCGATGACCGTTGTTAACAGCCGAGGAATAATTACCTGGTCGGGAACGTGAAGCGGTCCCTACCTGATGCTTAGCACGAGAATTCAAGATCGCTTTGCGAGTCTTGCATTCCCAAAAATTGGATTTGTGGTTTCCACCACAATTCGCACATTTAAAATTTTTGGGATCCTTCACAGGACAGTTGTCCTTGGCGTGAGAGGAATCGCCACAATGCATGCATTTGGCATCCATGTGACAATTTTTCGTCCCGTGACCCCATCCCTGGCATTTATGGCACTGGGTGAGGTGTTGAGAATTTCCTCCAGTCTTCCTGAAGTGTTCCCACTTCACTCTGACATGGAGCATAAGGCTGGCTTTTTCCAATGCCTTGAGGTTATTCAGTTCATTTGATTTAAAATGAACTAAATAAAAATCGTTAGAAATCCCATTGCGAGAATCGCCAGGTTGGGATTTCTTTTTCATCTTTATCACTTGAACTGGTGTAACTCCAAGCAATTTGATAATTTCTTCTTTGATCTCATCCAGGGATTCACCACTGGCTAGACCTTTTAAGACCACCTTGAACAGACGTTCACTTTTGGTGTCATGTGTAAAGAATTTGATGCCTCTTTGAGCAAGATACTCCACGAGAAGTTTAAATCCGATCAAGGTTTCAGCCAATACACGGCATTCACCCCGACGACCAATTTGAAAGGAAAATTTCGAATCTTTTATGAAATTCGTGAGTTCCTTACGGAGCCCATGAAAATCAGATGTTGTTACCACAATAGGTGGAACCTTTTCTTTCCCTGCATTAATTCGGGAATGCTTCGAAGATTTTTGCCTGACTGATGGATCATTCTCATCATCAGTCAGAATATCGAATTGATTGCTCAAATCAATATTGTTAGAAGGGGAATCCAGAGATTGTCCCTTTCTTTTGCGTTTAGGCGCCATTTTCTCCAAAATGATTAGAATTTGTACGTTTTCTCCCAATCAACTTCCAAGCAGATTCTACAAGAATCCGAAGGGATTACCTCGCGTAGGGTCCAGACAAGGATCGAAAAGGAATAAGGGTAAAAAATAAAAATTGTGCAGGTAATGTTAAGCACTGAAAAGTGCTGTTTGATTTTGTTATAGCTTTAGGTAGCAAAAATACTTCCTTCAGCAAAAGAAAATAGAACCGCACGGCATGAGAGCTCGATGCGGACTGATTCGTTTCCTGATTCGATTGAGTGCTAGTGCTCGAAGCTTCCGATCTGATCACTTGGTGATTGTGTGGTGCCGCGTTCAAAGCGAAAATGAATCGGAAGCCGAAAAGCACAGTGTAGCCAGTAAATACAGCGGGAAAAACAGAAAATATGTAGCATCTAAACGCCAAAGCTTAATATTTGTTCCTTTGTCCCAGTATTTTCTGTTTTTGGTAGATACTGATGATGGCGCAGGTTACTTAGTTGGTAGTGGAACGGCATTACCAACCCGGATGCAGTGGATTATCTGTCCGGTACAGAAGATTTTTCACATGTCACAAAACAAAAATGTATGCATTCTTGTTGAAATAGAAAATAAGCGAACGTTTGTTCAACGAACGATAATCGACGATATGGATATTAAACCCTCTTCAATTGAAATCTCGATAACGATTTTTCTTGCATGTTATGTGATATAAAATTCATAAAGTGGGCGTAACACATTGTGTTACGACAGTAAATACTTAACAAAACTTCCAACACTGCCATTCGAACTAAAAGACAATGAATGATTCTGTTCGAACGAATGATATCATCTCTCGTCTCCGAACATTATCATCTGGCGATCCTACTGGGTCGTATTTCCATAGTCACTCAATCAACGAAGAGTGAATCACAAGTAGGCAGAGCTGTTGTCCATTCGACTTGCCTGGTGGAATGGAGTAATCTACAAAACGTCTAATCTTTTTCACTTACTGAGTTCTTGCATATGATGCCTTTACCAATACATTTATCGATGTGGTTGTTTCAAGCACCGTTTACAATACATAATTTTCGCCGATTTTTTCAGCAGTCACCAACACTGCCTACACGCATGTTTTCGTCAGCCATCGCGAATGCTCCGGTTTACTGCCGGGAGGTCACTCGCAAGGGCGTAGATTTTTTTTGCAAGTTGGCTTAAATAATTTCCCTCCATGGGAAATTTATCAAAATCTATAATCTGTCTTAGCTTTTTATTATCATCATCCGAAAAAAGTCCATGTTTTTTTAATCATAGAGATAATCTGCTCAGCTTAACCAGTGTAGTGATGTTGTCTTAAAAGTTAAGAAAATCGGAAATTACACGAAAGTGACCAACAGTAAATTGATTGATGATGTTTGAATTCCTTTGAATTAAATCGGTCATCTTGATAGCAACATAATTTTGTTGATTATCGCTGAATTAATGACATGTTTGGTACATAGGCCGAATGAAGAAGCTAGGCTAACATTACATCCCCTTACCCTATTTGGTGAAATGAAGTAAAAAATCATTATGCAACAATAACATGTATTGTGGCAATATATGTTACATCAAAAATACAGTTTCGACAATACATCGACTTGTTTTTAATTATGCGGGAAAGTCCTTCAGATGTTTTCGAATATGTCACGTATATCAGGATATGAAGATCCTGAAATGTTCTGATATTAAAATGAGATTCTTTAGATGTTTTTCAATTGTTCAAACATTGATGAACATTATTCAAAGAGGTCAGGTAAACCAGAAACTATCCCGAAGTCAAATATTCAGAAATTTCAATGAGGTCCTTCAGATGTTTTTGAACAGGATTGGTTAGTAAAGAATCATCCTGAAGACATTGAAATGTTCATGAATTTCAATGCAATTTGAACATAAGTTGAACGTCACATATTTTTTTACGTCTTTTAACAGTAAAGAAAACAAAAACGAACAAGTTGCCTATTTTTAATAGTTCGATTTAACATTTGCTCTTATAAATCAAGTATAAAGTTGGTCTTAAAATAGTCCACCGCTGAAGATGCCCTTACCGCGTGAAATGCAAGAGCTCCTTCAGCTGCCCAATTTCTCAGTGTCGCTGAAGTAGAATTTCTGCATGGACTTCGAAGCCGTTGTCATCTATAAGGTTTTAGAATGCTGTGAGTGTTTGGGTTTGCTTTTTCAAATCCGACTTTACTGAGGAAATTTTTTGAATTATTTGAGTATATTAGTTATACACTATGATCAAAAAGGACTGGGAATTTGTGAATAGAACCAAATTTTAAAACAAAAGTGTGGTGGATGTTTTTTGACGTAGGACTTACGTCTCTCTTTTTTGTTCCTGTATGGGGGTGCCGTTCTAAAATTTCTGAAATCGATCGTGTTACGCAGGATTGGAGATTTCGAATGATAATATCTCCTTGCTGGCCCACAGAAATCTTACGATAAGTATTTCATTCGAAAGGTAGAACATCAAAGCTGAATCCATGTTGATAACTTAATTCATTACATTTGTTTAAACTAATTGAAAATTACTTAAAAGAAAAATGTCTAAACGCACAGAGATATAGGTGGAAAATTTTCGGTCATATTTGCGCCACGCTCTGATTGGTTCATACTGCCACAGTTACCGTGCCAGCGATTATAAAACATGAGGTGACGTCCGACCAACCATCATTCTCAATGCGGATTCTGGAAAGGAAAGGTTGAGGGAAAGGCAAAATCCCGCTCGAACCGCGTCGGATTGCAGTTCCCAGTCGGCAGTATTCACCGTCTGCTCAGGAAGGGCAACTACGCCGAGAACGTTGGTAGGAAACGCAGCCCGTGAAAACAAGAAGACCAGAATCATCCCACGTCACCTGCAGCTGGCCATCCGCAACGACGAGGAGCTAAACAAACTTTTCTGCTGTATGACCATCCCAACAAACATCGGTGTTGAATTAGAGCTTGTTCAAGCAAATTTGGAGAAGCTATTCAGCTGTTTCTTCTAGAATAGCTGAATAGCTTCTCCAAATTTGTTTGAACAAGCTCTAATTCAACACCGATGTTTGTTGGGATTTCACAGGGTGGTGTCCAGCCAAACATCCAGGCCGTCCAGGCGTGCCCATGAAGACCGAGAAGAAAATTTCAATCGCGAACCATGTTCCCCTCGCAAATATGGCGCTGCTTGAAAAGCCGCGTCCCGGAGAAAATGGCCAAAGATTTTGCTTAGTATCCATATATAAATCCAGATTCGTCATTTAACACTTGCAATCGCGTTGGACATTCAACAAACGAAATATTATTAACAGTTAATTCGATAATTAATTGGCAAGAAAAGGGCAGCCATTGCTTATGCCGTCGTTTGACCCAGCCAGTGGAGAATGCTTAGTCAGCCAGTTTTGTTTCATCTTTGAGATTTTTCTATGGATTTTAGGTGGGTCTGCACTGCATATTTTCCTCTAGTTAGATTTTCATCTATTGCGTGAATAATGGTGATTTTTGTTCCTTATCAAATGTGGGCTCTAATTATTCTGACTATAATTCTAGCTATAATTGTTTTGCAGTTTCTAGATGCAACGTTCCGAAGTAAGTGAGTCCATATCTCAACTCTTTTTGGATGGAGTTTTGGGGCTGTTCTTCTGTTGCCTGAGTTGAGAAGATGCGAATTTAACCTCCGAAACCAATCATCTCGACAATTATTGATACTACTCGGACCACTCCAGGAACAGCGAATGACGAAATACCAAACGAACCTTTTTAGGGCCATTTCAAGCGTTATAAAGAATTTACTTCCATAATTTTCGTGGAGAATTAGTAGTAAATCCACGCACACACTAATAGCATAGGGTTTCACGGTTCTTTAGACTGAATAAAATATTCCTCCAAGGAGTCCTACGTCAACTTTGCAGTTATGTCTCTGACATAACGCACCATGGCTCATCAAGGCCAAGAAGCGCGGTTACTGGCGAAGATTCGTGGACGGGCTATCGCGCGAAATGTCGATGAGTACTCTCTGGAACACGGCGTGAAGATTGCGTAACCATTGCGCTCCAGGGGCTGATAGGATCAAGTTCAACTTGCTTAAAAACCTCCCAGACGTCGCTAAGAGGCGCATGTTGAACTTGTTTAATCAGTTTCTTGAACTAAACATTGTACCGGATGATTGAAGGCGGGTGAGAGTTATAGCCATTCAAAAACCTGGTAAACCCGCGTCCGCCCACAACCCGAGTAACACATCTTCATGATTTTATGTTGAGTAAGCTTCTATATAACCAAATCTAGTCATATAAAAGTATTTTCAACCGTTATATAACTTGTGTGTTGCTTGGGAACTCCTATCGGCCCATCGCGATGTTATCTTGTATTCGAAAGTTGTTGGAGAAAATTATCCTCTTCCGTCTGGACAAATGGGTTGAGACGAATAACCTGCTTTCAGATACTCAGTATGGTTTCCGTAGGGGTAAGGGAACGAACGACTGTCTCGCGTTGCTTTCCACAGATATTCAGTTAACTTTTGCTAAAAAAAAGAGCAAATGGCTTCTGTATTCTTGGACATAAAGGGAGCTTTTGATTCAGTATCTGTTGAAGTTCTTTCAGATAAACTCCACGCTTGTGGCTTTTCACCATTAATGAATAATTTTTTGTACAATTTGCTGTCAGAGAAACATATGAGCTTCACTCATGGAACCTCTACAGCTTCCCGATTTAGCTACATGGGTCTCCCCCAGGGATCATGTTTAAGCCCCCTTTTGTATAATGTTTATGTCAAAGACATTGACAGTTGTCTAAATGACAACTGTACGTTGAGACAACTTGCAGATGACGGCGTAGTGTCTGTCACGGGACCCAATGGGGTCGATCTGCAAGGACCCTTACAGGATACCTTAGACAATTTGTCTACTTGGGCTCTAGAGCTAGGTATCGAATTCTCTACGGAGAAAACTGAGTTGGTAGTTTTTTCTAAGAAGCATAACCCTGCACAACCGAAGCTTCAAATTTGGGGTAAGCCGATAACTCATTCAATGTCCTTTAAATATCTTGGGGTCTGGTTCGATTCAAAGTGCACCTGGAGATCCCACATTAAGTATCTGAAGCGAAAATGCCAGCAAAGGGTCAACTTTTTCTGCACAATAACTGGAGCCTGGTGGGGAGCAGATCCGCAAGATCTTCTAACGTTGTACCGGACAACGGTTTGGTCGGTTATAGAATACGGTAGTGTTTGTTTTCAGTCAGCGGCTCGGTCGCACTTCATTAAACATTATTCAGTATCGGTGTCTTCGTATCGCGTTAGGTTGCATGCACTCGACTCATACGATGAGTCTGGAAGTGCTGGCTGGCATGTTGCCACTCTCGGATCGGTTTACAGAATTATCTCTCCGGCTCCTCACCAGGTGTGAAGTCATGAACCCTCAGAAAACTTTGAGAAGCTCCTTGAGTTGAATCCTCAAACTCGCTTCATGACTTTGTACCATTTCTACATAACACAGGATGTCAGCCCTTCGCCGAATATTCCCAATCGTGTTTGCTTCTCCGACTTCGGCAGTTTGGTTCATTTTGATTTATCCATGAAGCAGGAGCTTCGTGGAATTCCAGAGCACCATCGTCCTATGATTGCCCCTGTGATTTTTGCTGCAAAGTTTGGCCATGTTGATTCCACAAAAACGTTCTTCACTGATGGATCATTGATAGAGGAGTCAGCAGGCTTTGGTATATACAATGAAATTTATAGCGCCAACCGTAAACTTCAAGGTCCTTGTTCCGTATATGTCGCCGAATTAGCAGCAATACACTTTACGCTAGAAATTGTTGCCTCACTAACACCGGATCAGTACTTCATCTTTACGGATAGTCTCAGTTCTATAGAGGTTATTCGCTCTTTGAGGCCGGTAAAGCACTCCTCGTATTTTCTCATGAAAATACAGGAGCTTCTAAGTGCTTTATCTTCGCGTTATTTTACCATCACCTTTGTATGGGTCCCTTCTCATTGTTCAATTCCGGGCAATGAGAAAGCGGACTCGCTTGCAAAGGTGGGCGCTATGGAAGGCGATATTTGTGAACGACAAATCGCCTTCAACGATTTTTTTCCTATTTTTCGTCAACAGTCACTCGTCAGCTGGCAGTATAAATGGAGTAAAGGAGATTTGGGGCGATGGCAACATTCTATCATCCCAAAGGTGTCGAAGAAATCCTGGTTTAGGGGGATGGATGTGGGTCGAGACTTCATTCGTGTCATGTCTCGCCTCATGTCCAATCATTATTCTTTGAACGCTCATTTATACCGGGTTTGGCTGAGTGACAGCAATCTCTGTGAGTGTGGACAAGGTTACCAGGACGCAGATCACGTTATTTGGTTTTGTGCTGAGCATCGTGGAGTCAGATCTGAGCTTTATGATTCCCTTCGGGCTCAAGGTAGAGGTTTTTTTGTCTTGATTATCGAGATTTTCAGCCTTGGGCTGGTTCATCTCCCGTCGTAGTCACTCAAATACCTCTTTTGGATATTTTCGTAACTTGTCCGGGGGTGAGATTCGAACTCGTGACTTTGGCGTGAGAGGTATGGATGTTAACCACTACGCCGGGGTCGCCCCCACTCATTGACTAACATTAGCCTTAGATTGTAGT
Source organism: Aedes koreicus (assembly GCA_024533555.2). Classification (NCBI taxonomy): domain Eukaryota; kingdom Metazoa; phylum Arthropoda; class Insecta; order Diptera; family Culicidae; genus Aedes; species Aedes koreicus. The sequence continues at coordinate 8,036 of JAHHFK020003218.1, read as the reverse complement.
TAGTTTAACCTGTATGTTTACTTTAAGTTTTTTTTTTCTTTTTTTTTATCTGCGTTTGTCTGTTTTTTCTTTCTTTCTCAAAAATGTTCAAGTCAAAAGAAGCCAAAAGTTGTATAGTTTTAAGTTTTTTAGACAATTTTGATTTTAAAAAAAAAGTGTTATGTTAAACATACTTCAAATCCCCGCCCATCTTCCCATCCTTTCAATTGTTATTCCTATTAACCTCGAGACGGCCGCGAGTAATCGGTTCTGTCCCCTTAACGTTAGTTTTAAGATAATTGATGTATATAAATATGAAAACTTGGCTCTGTAAAGTTAAAAAGTGATGGAGCCTGTACAAATAAATGAACTGAAAAAAAATAACGCACCGTTTCGTTTTTTTTTTTGAAGAGATAAGGTTATTTAATGCTTGGAAGCCAATATGGACAGATTTAAACAAACAGTAAGGATGCTTTTGTGATCACTTCATTAATTCTACAAAATAATTTAACGACACTTAAAAACCGACTTGGATCGTTGCTTCCATCTACTTCGAACGTATTCGCAGGTGGAAATCAAACTAGAAAATAAGAAGAATGATTAGTAATTTCCATTTAATTCCAACTACCTGGAAATTACTAATCATTCTTCTTATTTTCTAGTTACAGGTATTCCACTAAACAGCTCACACTCTCCATAATTGGAAATCAAAGCTTTTTTTATGCACTTTTGATGCGTAAGCGAATAGTGAGCGAGTTGTTTGTTTACTATGCTCGATTGACTCCAAGCATCCATGAGATCGTGCGTTACTACCAATGCGATCAAATAAGAAGAGGAAGCGAAGCGAGTGAGGCGATGCGCATGCCATCGTTGCGATGTAATTCGGTGTAAATACGACTTTTCACGACGAATAGAGCATTCTAAACACCTGATTTTTCAGTTCGTGAAGTCAAGGATCCTGTTGCGTGCTACCACCAGATTCACACGAATCAATACAATTAGATGATAAATTAGATTAATTTTCTACAATGGATACTTCTATCTATTAAAACACTTCTATCTAGGTTAGGAAATATGGCAAGTGTTACTTTACTTAAAAAAAAAAATAGTGTCATTGCTATATTTTGAAATATTACAATAGTCAGTTTTTAAAACGAACAATGTTTTGTCCATTGCTGTAGTAACCTAAAAACAAAAGAGGCACAGTGTGCTTTTAAACGTAAATTATCAAACACGATTGAAATAAATAATACCATAAAAATCACAGCTGTGCTTTCATCATCTACAAGCAGACTGAAAAAAAAATAACTCCATTCGTGGTGTTTTAAAATTCATCAACAAGTTCGATGACGACCGCGAGGCTTGGAGGCCGGAGAAACAGAGTAGCCCTTAGACGTTCGGACGGAAAACAGGTTTGTCGCCACTGCCACCGCCACCGACACCGGGGTGCTGCGAGCGCCATCACATCTTGATCCATACATTCAGGCTAAGGGTAGCTCCCTCTCGTGACCAAGATGTGTGTAAAGTAAGTCAATCCGAACGTCGTGTCGAGCAGGTTTTCGATTCGGTGTGAACCAGATTGAAGTCAGGATTATGACCAACAACTAAGCGAACTGCTACCGGCTGCTGGTTGATTTATGATAGAGGATCAACTCGCCAACTCTGCGTGATTATAATCTGACGGTAATTAGTTTACCGTGCCAGGGGATAAGTTGCCCACGAACTGGTTTGCATCTTTGTTGTTGTCGCTTTGAGGAAGTGATGGATTGGTTTAGTGTCCCACTGTTGAAGGAATTGGAGTGGCTTACCTGGAAAGAGAGAGAAATAGAATGTTTTTTTTTTAGAAATTTTGAATTGGTTAAAAGTTTTGTTAAATGTTAAATATAAGAACTATTTTTATCAAAACAGTTGGAAATCATAGTCCCAACAAACTGACTATACGATTTCGACTCTACTGAATTAACTGACACAAACATTTGAAGAATTAATTCATGTCTTATCTATACTAGATAAAAATTTGCTTAAAAAATCAAAATGCTTTAAACTAAGATTTCGGAATGCTCAACTCAAAAGTTCATCATTTTCCGAGATAGTGGTTGTCAGGTGTATGACATGTTCGTATCTCATATTCACCTATGTCCATATTGAAAGACACCTAGAAATGTTTCAGACATCCCAGGATCACTAGTTCTTTGATTTTATAAGAAAGACCAGATCTTATCATTACTGTTAACTATACAGCCGAAATTAGACTAACTACCTCCCCACATCCCCCGTTCAAACAACAGTTGCCATAAGAATCGCTCCAATTTACTTGATCGAGATGAACAGATAAATGATTATAAAACCAATATTTTCTTCTTTATAAAACAACGTTCTGAGAGCGGTGGCGAAAACAGCTTGTTTTGATTGGAATTGGTTGAAATAGAAATGTACTAACAATTTTCAAACACCGTTGGAAGTGCTCTCACAGCCGTTTTTCCTTATTGAGAGTGACGAAAGAACCATATTCATCCAGTGAATCCGCTGAGAAAAAAGGTCCGAATTGACCCCGCGTATTTCGTAGTCGAACGCTTTTTAGTTATCGCCAGGATCCAGAAGGGACCACAAACCAGCTGTGCTGTGTAATTGAGCCGGGACGCGTTTTACATGTGTTGTTGCAGAAAATATTGCCGAACGGTCGGAGTGCACTGCCGCCGTCCAGCAGCTACATCTACATGTGGAGCAAACGGACTGGAAAACCCCCGAATGCATACCGACGGACAGGCAGCATCATATATCACGCCCGGAATGAATGTAATATATTACTGCTGCAGCATCAGTTCAGTCCCAACATGTTAATTAACAATTTTGTTTAAATTCCATTGTTTTATGTGCCCGCTGCTTGCAGTTTGGTTTTTCTATATGCATGCGGTGGTAGATATGCATTGCACTTCTATCTGTTTACGTTTCAAGGGATTTCGGCGGATAGCACAAATGGAGCATTGCTGCGATTTTGCTCCGATTCAAATACCTGCAGTTGACCCCGCGCCCGCCACCCGCATTCCCGGCAGCCTCTTCGCCGTTGCCATTTGTTTGTTAATTTTTGATGAAAATATTATTTCGACTGCGATGGGTTTGGGAAACTCGGCAGCAGGGAAATATTTTAAAATGAAAACTCAACCGAAATTCCAGCGACTCTCATATTTTCGCGCCAATTTTCCAGCCATTGTGTACTTGATCAGTCGTGATGACGTGAAATGCGGCGGGATTTGGTAGTGAGTTTAAATTTCCACAGAATCGAGCAAAAAAAAAAAAGAAAAAAAAATTACATCCATTTGACAATGGTAGGAGGTTGAAAGAATGGAATGCCGAACGAATCATACGTTTTAATACGTGCGTGCATTATGGGCGTGGGGTCGCATAGTTGTGATATTTTCGGAATTCATTTATTATTTTCTATATTTAAAACGAAATTGCTCCCCGTGGAAACATTCGACATGGAAGCTGGATAGAGCAAGGAAGTCCACGTGCGGGGCATTGTTTTCGATTGTGATTTGTTCGAGGTGGTTTGTATTTGGAGATAATGAGATGATTAAAAGTTTGAAGATCGGTGATTTCAAGTATCCAAAGGCTCCTCAAGCGAAGGTTAAATATTTTCCATAAAGCAGGACACTGAGAGAACAGTTATCTCTATGACGGTAGTGTGTTCGAACCTCTTAGTTCATCGAGGTTATCAAAATACATGTTTGAATCTGTTGCATGTGACGTGCAAACCAAATGATGCAGTTTTCTTATTTTGCCTTTATCTCATAGAGAGATACAGTTATTTTCGGAAACAGATTTAATTCGATTTTGCCATGGATGAATTAGACTTAACGAATGCCGTTTGACATTTGTTCAAGTAGAATATTTCGAAGGTTTTTAAAAAAGTGTTAACACAGAGAGTGACGGTTGTAAAAACTCTTTTGGCAACAAGGTTCAACAGCGAGATGTCCCATACAAAGCAAAAAATATTCAAAATTACATGCGCTGTAAAACGTTTGCATAGTAAAAAAAAAAATATTTTTCCTGAATTTTATACTAATTGAACTTGAAAAAGAAATTTAATTTGATTTTTTAAATAAACGATTCACCGATTTACACGCGTTTTCCCTTGACCAAATTTTGACCGTATCACCCTTTAATGCATTGTTTTTGATAAGTATCACAACCGTGGTGACACAATATTGAAGTAAGGGAACAAGAACTCGAGTGGTAACTAATAAGCGTGTATTCACTTCAGATGCGTAGTAAGGAATTAGACATTTTTCGCTTGTTGATTGGGTTAAATGAGCAACCGCCCAGTTGGTTGCTAGGTTGCTATGCAGCTCGGTTGCTCCAACATCTGAGGCTGTGTTGCTTTGATCCAACATCTCCCCCCTTTTAATCCAGCAAGTAGGATCGGAACCTTGCAGGCAGCCGTATCAAACGCCTATCTCGATCAGGAACGGAATCCACAACTGGAGGGGCTGGTACTTCTTTTTCGGATGCTTCGGAATAGAAAGAGTCATCAGATTCAATGGGATTTTCATTCGCAGCAGGAATCTCGGATTCGTCGTCGTCAGCGTTCACATGGCGCCTTGGAAGTTCTGAACTTGAGAGTCCAAATCCGTCGAAGAATACAGATAGAGGTGATGGATCTTGATGTGAACTATTGTCAGGAACACGTTGCTTCAATTGATTCGCATGGGAACGGATGAGACGTTGACGGTCTTCTAAGGCTTGCTTCATTTAGAATTGGAACAAACTTTTGCTCATATTGTGGCGCTCCTGGTGGACGGATTTGGAAGTTCTTGGCGCCCGCGTGTCGAGAATTTTGTCAGCTTCACGTATGTATTTTTGACATTCCGCAAATCGACTGTACTTTGTAAACAATCAACATGGAAGTCGAAAGAAGGGAAAAAATTGTGCACAGTTATTTGGAAAATCCATTGTGGTCTGCATCTAGGCTAGCTAAACAGCTGAAATTGCCCAGAAATACCGTATGGCGCGTTATCAAACGGTATATGGAAACATTGACGACGATTCGGAAGCCTCAAGCCAATCGTCGGAGTGGAACTGTCGACTGGAAACTGCGTGGTAAGATTTTGAAGACGATTAAGAGGAATCCCAATCTGTCGGACCGTGATTTGGCCAGAAAATTCGGTGCTGCCCATAGTACCGTGAGGAGAACTCGACTCCGGGAAGGAATCAAGTCGTATCGAGCTAGCAAACAGCCAAATCGGACCATAAAACAGAATAGTGTGGCCAAAATCCGTGCTCGGAAGCTATACGACCAGGTGCTGACCAAGTTCGACGGGTGTCTTCTGATGGACGATGAAACCTATGTCAAGGCTGACTTCGGGCAAATCCGAGGTCAAAAATTTTACTTGGCAACGGCTCGGGGGGATGTTCCAGCCAAATTTAAATTTGTTTTTGCCGACAAATTTGCACGAAAATTCATGATTCGGCAGGGCATTTGCAGCTGTGGCAAAAAAACGAAAGTTTTCGTTACAAATAAGACAATGACGTCGGAACTATACCAAAAAGAGTGTCTCCAAAAACAATTTTTGCCATTCATTCGATCCCACGACCATCCCGTAATGTTTTGGTCAGATTTGGCAAGCTGTCATTACAGCAAAGTCGTTAAAGAATGGTATGCAGAGAAAGGGGACCAGGTTGTTCCGAAAATTCTTAACCCACCCAACTGCCCCCAGTTCCGCCCTATTGAGAAATACTGGGCAATCATGAAGAGGAGACTCAAGGCAAAGGGAAAGGTTGTCAAAGACATCAATCAGATGAAGACCTGGTGGAATAAGATAGCTAAAACGATGGACGAAGAAGGTGTGCGCCGCCTAATGAGCCGTGTTACAGGAAAAATTCGAGAATTCCTTCGAAACCGTGACGAATAATTTTATCCGTATTTTTTCTTAAAAGTATGAAGAAAACGCTACATTTGTATAAAAAAAATCTTGAATTCAATAATAAATAACTGAAATACAGGCAATTGTTTTTGTTCCAATTCTATCTGAAGCAAGCTTTAGGTACACATTATAGCTAACCTTTCCGATTCGCTCTACGATGGTAGCCTTCTCCCAGTTCCACGTGTTGTTTCGATGTACTTGTGCGTATACTATTTCACCTGCTGCAAACTGCCGTTTGAGTGCACCAAGCTTCTTATTGAAAGCTGAATTTTGCTTCTCTGCGTTGTCGGAGGATGTTGATGGAGCTTCTGTTGGCGGTTTCAACAGTGAGATAACAGTTCGTATTGGCCTCTGGAACATCATTTCGGCAGGAGATTTTCCACCCAAGTCGCTTGAAGGAGTGGTGCGATATACTTGGAGAAAAACTTGCAGTGCTTCTTCTAGAGTCTCGCCTCCCGAACGATTTTTCCGTAAGCTTCGCTTTAGGGTATCCACAAATCGCTCTGCCAGTCCATTTGATTGAGGGTGGTAAGGGGCTGTACGAATGTGGTTGATGCCGAGGTTTTCACAGAATGTCCGAAATTCATGGCTGGTAAATTGACTTCCGTTGTTGGATACAATGGTTTCCGGAACGCCGAAAGTAGAAAACGTCTGTTTGAGGAGCTTGATTGTCGTTATTGAGGTGATCGTCCGAGTCGCAAACATTTCTGGCCATTTTGTATACGGATCGACAACACGAGGAAATACATACCGTCGAAAGGACCTGCATAATCCAAGTGGATGCGCGACCAAGGCTTCTATGGAACGGGCCATGATTCGAGAGTCGTTTTGGGTGGATTTTTTTCCTGCGGCAGAACAGGGTGAACATCGCTTGACGAAATCTTCTATGTCCTTGTCAATTCCGGGCCAGTAGATGAAACTTCGAGCGATTGCCTTCATTCAGACTATCCCTGGATGACCACGGTGAAATTGCTTCAAAGTCTGCCGTCGAAACTTGTCGGGTACCACCACTCTGTCGTGGAACATCACGCAGTCGTTGACTAGACTGAGCGATTCTCGCCTGTTGTAGTAGGGAAGGGCTTCTGGATTAGTGATTGAAGCTTGATTTTTTGGCCATCCATCGCGTATGTACACGGAATATCTGCTATCATGCCATCTATCAAACGCTGAAATGCTCCTGGTGCCTATTTCACTCCTGGAGCGAGTCTGTTGAACCGGAACAATCCTCTGTGGGTGTTGATAGTGAGTGAGCTTCTTGGAGTCATCATCCACTTCTACTTGCAGATATGCATCTGACAAGTCAATGATGCTGAACACGGTGCTTCCGTTGAGTTGCACAAAAATCTCCTCCGGCGTTGGCAGAGGATAGTGATTGGCTTCCAGAGAATCGTTCAATCCGTCGAATAATCTGCACAAATCGTTACTAGTCCATTTGGCTTGCGAACTGCTAAAATCGGCGCTGCCCACTCTGAGAAGTCAACTGGTGTAATGATTCCAAGATTCTGCAGGCGGGTTAGTTCGGCGTCAACGAGTGGAACCGTGTTGAAAGGAACCTGTCGCTTGGAACAAAGTACGGGCTTGGCATCAGGTTTCAGGAAAAGCTTCACTTTGGTCTTTGTGCAGGGATTCAATGATTCGTCGAAAACTTGAGCGTGCTTTGCTTGAAGTTGTTGAAGTGAATTGTTGGTTGATGGCTTGTTTTCAGATCCAATGTGGCTGCAGATTGCGTCGAACGGTATTGACCATAGGTTGAACAGGTCGATCCATTCTATGCCCAGAACATTGAGATCAGGAACAGACGTCACAAAGCATCTTGCTTGCTTCACAACGCCATTGATAGCCGCATCACACTGGAACTCGCCGATCAGACCTAGAGGCTCGCCGGACGCATTGACAGCTTCTATTGAGGGTAGCTTTGCTTCTGGCTTCTTAAGCATCGTCCAGGTTGATTCGAGATCACTGTGATATCGCTTGCTGAATCCAACTGGAGTCCTGCTTTGATTCACAATTTGATTCACGATGAAAACGCTTCTGGTTTGCGTGGCTGATCCGTTCTTCTTTTCCTTGTAACGTTTGTCTTGAGGTGCTTTGAATGAACTGTCTGTAGCTTTCTCCTGATGCAGCCACAGTACC
>JAHHFK020003217.1:0-115383 GCA_024533555.2 Aedes koreicus | reverse complement strand
CGTCCATGAATAAAGTAATTGGATAACTCAGTAGTACGTGGTTGAGACTCGGTTTGTAGTGCAGCGCGGGTTACCCAGGTAACCAATAAGCAGTTCCAAAGCCTCTTTACGGCAGCTTATCAAGCATTTAAGTCACCTTAAAAAAAAAGCAACATAAATGCCACTTTTGGCCCAATATACGGCTGCTTTACTGCAATGCTATGAGAATGCTTCATCGATGCTATTTTGCATTCGAAATGTTTATTACAGGCTACAAGCATTTAAATAGCATTTGAAATCACACTTTGGGCCGGTTCATTAACAACGTTGACTCATTTTTGAAAATCTGACCCCCTCCCCCCTCGTAGACTTTTCTCCATACAATTTTTAGAAATTTTGTATGGAGCGTAGACGTTGGTCAAACCCAACACCCCCCTCCCCCCAAAAAAAAAGTCTACGTGGTTTATGCATAGCCCCTTTACAACAGATAGCATTCAAGATGCTGATATAAGGCTAATATAATGATTGTAGCCTCTGAAATGCAGATTTAAAGGGTGTACGGAATCAAATTGTGACACACACAAATATTCGGCAAAATTCGCCCGTTCAACCAATCATCTTCAAACTTTCAGGGAGTAAAATAAAACATGTTATACATATTTTCGCATGTCTGTTTTATTCAATTTCAATTCCATATCCAAATGCACGAACCTTCTTCTTTACACTACTCATAAGGTCCTGTACAACATTTGGTTCAACTTTTTTTTTTGCGTGGCAATCCATTTTTTCTTCATATCTTCCTCCGATTCCACTTCCTTAGGATGCTTTCGAGGTGCCTGCTTCATGATGGCCCAGTACTTTTCAATTGGCCGCAGTTCCGGTGCGTTCGTGGGGTTGAGAAATTGACCTCCTTAGCCTTGTACTACTCCAAAACCTCTTTCGAGTAACGCCACGAGGCTAAATTCGGCCAGAAATACGTAAGACCATCGTGTGACCTCAGAAGAGGAAGTAGACGCTTTTGGAGGCATACCTTTAGGTACACCTGCCCATTGACCGTTCCAGTTGTCACGAAACGCGCTTTCCACACGAGCAAATTGCTTGCCAAATCATATATTTTTTGGCAAACTTTGACATCTTCTGCTTTCTAACGTCCTCAGGGACATCGAATTTATGATGAGCAGTGAAAAACTGGAGCCCCGGAAGCTGCCGGAAGTCTGCTTTTACGTACGTCTCATCATCCATAACGAGGCAATGTGGTTCCGTCAACATCTGGGTGTAGAGCTTCCGTGCATGTGTTTTACCTACCGTATTCTGCCGTTCATCGCGATTAGGCGCCTTTTGGACTTTGGGGCTTATTATGGTTTTCACTTTCCCCGTGACACCCGTAATAAGGACAGTGACTCCCATTTGATTTAAACGTGAGTTTTTTCACCGCGATTCGTTTTCACCCGTGAAGTGACATTCGTAATAAGGCCCTTTGTACGTGTGCAGTCCTTCACTTTTTTTCGCATCTTGCCCGAAAATTTTGGTTAGATTCAGTTCCACTAACTCTGAACTAATTCCACCCAAAATTTCAATAGAAAATACCCCACGGGTAAAAAGTTACAGCCCTTTATAAGTGGTTAAATTTGATTCCGTACAACCTTTAGGGTTGATTTATAGCATATACTAATGCTTATTGGTTGCCTGCGTAAGGTTGAAATCTGGGTCGAGGACGGAAGATCACCAAGATAACAATATCCTGGTACGTGACGAAGCAATCAGGTGGTCGTAGGGACCGATAGGCAGAAGGCCTGAGCAAAAGTATTAGGGTAGAAACACTTAATGGATTGAACCCTAATAGGTCCGGAGAAGCCGGTGAAATAATCGATATGGTGAACCATTTCGGGAGTGCGTTGTGCTGATTATGCACGAGGTGCTGAAAATGCGTAGTGCTGAAATAATGCATTAAATACTGCTGACAGTTAAATAATACGCGTTGTACGTGGTAAATTACTTAGAAGTTTAGGCTTTATCGCCTTAAAATATCACCTTTCTGGGGTTAGGTATTAGCTAAACTCACTTATCCCTTTTTAATGCGAGGCCAATGCATTCGATAATCATACAATATTAAATTTACTCGCCGCAATCTTGCTTGAACTGATTCCATACCTATGGCTAGTTAATGTTTCAAATCCAGAACCACCAAATTATCAAGTGAGCAAACCCATTTGTTGTACATTTTAAACTCGTAACTCGTTACTCACTCTAGCAGACGAGAGGGACTCGAAAGAAAGCCGAATTAATTAGACCACTGAATCTGAACCTTAGTAAAAGTGAACGTTGAGAGCGAATGAATCGGTTGCGATTACTAAAATGCATTCAAGGTTTAGATATATACATATATTTAGAAAGCAAAGAGCAAATCAGTCCAACTAAATAAAAAGCATCATATATTTAGAGAACAAAACAAAACAACAAAACCTTAATGCGAAATCCTATTTCGAGATCAATGTGTGTTAAACTAATTAGGAAACAGAAGTATGTAACATAAATAAGGCTAAACAACATTCAACTGATAATCATTACTACTAGATAATGGCAGAAAAAAAAAAGAACTAAAACAACTCATTAACGGGAAAGACTACTAGGTACTGCAAATCTAAATAAATAAATAAAAAAAAAACAGTATTAGTGGACAGTGTTTTTTAAAATCCATTCAGAATTTACCATAAAAAAAAAAACAATGAAACCATGAAATGAGAGAGATGAAAATCAAAACTACTGTGGGAACGTAGTTACCGAGAACGATAATAATTGAGGAAACCAAGAGAATGTTAATGTGAAGAATAAGCTCAAATCGCAACGTGCGGAGAAGCAACCGAATTACCCACTCAATTTTCCCCTCCCTCTAAAAGCGACAAGAACTTTTGAAACGGCGACGTACTAGAATAATAAATCACACTGAAGACGAATACCCGTGATGCGAACCAAAACTGTTCCACATCTCACGTCAAGAGGCACTGCTGTTTCTCGTTTACTTCCCGCTCACCCACCCGCACAGTGTCAAAGTACCTTGCATGTAGGAAAAGGAACATAACTGAGTATCATCCAAACAATTGCAGTAGCGGGAAAGAATGTTGCCAAAAATAAACTGTAACGGAAAAGTCATCTCGAATCTGTCAATAGAAATGAACAAAACAATCGCCAATTAATACAATCGATCCAAATAGGTTTCAAGCGTCAAGCAAATACCTATACAAGTTTTCGTTCGCACCTGTTGTGATTCATAATTTATTCTTTTTAAGTTTGGCCTTCCTATTACCAATTGTCTTAATCTTGCATAAAAAGAAGAAAAAAAGCTTCAAAATGAATGTATGAAGGAGAATCACTCACTACTTTGATCAGCAGCTACTACAGATCGTAATTGGAATAACACTAACTTATATGAAAACAATATATACTATACATCAACAACAACAACAACAACAAGCAGAAATTTTGAAATTTAACCCAAGCCGAAGTGGAAATGTAAGGAAGAAAACAAATACAAATGATATGTAAATTTAAGTACACTAGTAAAATGTAACTGAAATAATACAGATAAGAATTAGTAATAGCAGTTGCTGCATCTCGAATAGAGCACAAAAGAAAGATCCATTCATTCATGCTTTACCCGATTTAGTGATTTGACTTTCCGCACGTGTGCCACCGCAGCTGTTCAGCAGATTCCCAAGCCGTCTACGTCGTCATCGTACACGCGTGGGAATTTATTCGAGTGTGAAATCATATGCAAGGGATAGGATGTGACGTTTGGCACGTTGCCGAGCATAAACTCTCGCCGATCATATGGTTCTTTGATTGGGGGAATGGGGAGATTTTATTTTTGTAAACATGCATGCGAGCGGTGGAGAAGACGCCGATCGTCGTCGTTGATTTCGGTTGACGACAGCCGACAGTGAAGATGGCTGAGATGTCTCGGCTTGCAATATGGCTTACGTCATTGAATTTTATTGCTATTATTGATTGCTAATTGATTTGCATATTAGTGTCGTTGCTTCTGATTTTCTAAACCTTCAATATATTTAACGCCTTTTACACTTGAATACTTCGTCAATCTCTTCTTCGTCGCCGCTTCCGATAATTAGGTCATCTACATATACAATCAGTTACGCGTCCTTCCGTCCATGGCGTACGTAGAGACACGCTCAGTCTCGCAGGGTTTGTACTTCAAATCAAGCAGCACCGCATGTAATGCTTTATTCCAGCATCTAGCCGGCTGCCGAAGGCCGGAGTAGCTCTTACGCAGTTAGCACACCCGATTCTCTTTTCCTCGTTGGCCGTACCGTTAAGGTACGTTGTCTTGTAGTCGTATTGTTTGCCACTGCCAGTAAGACGCACAATGTAGCCTGTCTGGCCACCGGGGCGTAATCCTCGATAAAATCCATGTCGTGTAGCTGGGTGAACCTTTTAGCAACGATGCAAGAAATATGCGCCACAGCCCAAACCGTCTCGTCACGCTTAAGTTTGAACACCCACTTCGTTCCAATCACTTTTATTCCAGAAGGTAGTTTAACTATTGCTCAGGTGTGATTCGAGTCGTGCGCCGCCATTTCCGCTTCAGGTCGGTATCGAGTTCGAAAGAAATTTCTTTTTCTACCTCAATCCCATGTTAAATTCCGTTTACCGAAACGGAAAAGTAAAGAATCGAAAAGAAATTTCTGCAGAAGTATCCACCTGACAAGAACGAAAAATAAAATTGGAATTTGTAAGGTTTCCACGCAAAGCTATCACTTTTACTTTCGGAAAAATATTCCGCTCGATTGTTCCGTAAGTGAAGGTGACATTTCGTTTCATGCAGATGAATTGTCAAAATTCCGCTTGGTAATATTGATCTACTTTTTAAGTCGATACTGGCCATTCCATGGCAACTTTCCTAGCACCGCTTCACGATAATCCTCGGGTTCATCTTCTACAGTCACTTGCCCCCCAAAAAAATGTCGGAAAAAGTTCATCATCACAATACGGTACGCGACGCCCCAGGGGTTGGCATCAGTGGCTCGTCACAGCTCCTTGTAGCAGTCATGCTCAGTCTTATCTCCCATTTGAATTCTTGGACGCTGGGAACACCAGCCTACGCACCTCTCTGTCTGCTGCGGTTTTAGCTCGCTGGACAACTCTTATAGCTCTGAGACAACTAGGGCTTAGATTGCTGAGTTGTTCATTCCTCCAGTAAGCTGGGCGCTGCTTGTTCCTTGGCTCTAGTTTCATCGGCATGGTTGTGTCACATGCCCTTATTAACGTATTCGTCTGCTCGTCCGCGTTCCGGTTCGAGAGTTCGTTGTCAAAAAGAAGTGCCTCAACAAAGATTTCGACAGGGTTTCGCTTGCCAATGCTATACAGGATCGCCATGGCTATACCCTGCACACACTCTCTAGTTCGTATTTGTCGTCAGCGACAGACTACAGAAGGTAACATCGACGACGGATTCCTACGTTCGATAGTGTAACTTCCAACTTTGCCAGAGCTTCTAACAGGCTGCACTATCTTGCGTTGGTACATCTGCTGCCTCACTCTATAACCCAAGCATTGAAGTCTCCTCCGATGGCGACCGGTCTTCTTCCGATCAGCTTCTCGGTCAGTGCATCCAGCATCTGGTGGAACTGCTCCATGGTCCACCTGGGGGTACATAGCATCTGCATATAACGATCGCGTTGATTTTGGCACAAAACCTTCGTATGAACTGGACACTACTTCCTGGATGAAGAATCTGCCCATCACGTGTATCACAGCCATTGCCACTCTATCGCCACCCAGTTTCCGTTATCGGAAGGAACACGATACGGATCCGCAATGATTGCCACGTCACACGTTGTTTCTGTTGTTGACTGCCACAACCGCGCTATGACGCAATGATTGAGATTCATCTTTGTTACCTCGATTACTGCCGACCTGCTGTCACCTTTCTATATACTGGGCATCGTAAGCGCCCGTCGTGTGGCTCCATCCTCCTTTTTGCAAAGCATGCACCTCTGTTGCTTTTTGTAAAATTACCTTTCTCCCCAAGGGGCAAGACAGCTCCTCATCGTGAGCAATTTCAGAGTTGCTTTTGAGGTACCTCGAGTAACGCTCTTGGCTCAGCAAGCGAGCACTATGATTTGTTTTCTTTTTGTTTTTGCACAGCAGCTGTCAAACCAACCGACACTAGTACATGAGCTCTTGAGTTGCACAAATGGACACTAGCAATTTTCAATGTTTTAATTTTCTCTATTTAACTCTGATTTTGAAAACAACCTATATTCACTCAAACTACATATCTGACATGCTCGTACAATTGGATGTCGTATATAATACTATTCGTGTTAGCCTTTTCTTTTTTAGAGAAGAAGTTATTTCCAAGTCAAACTTTGAATAAACCCATCTGTTTTAGCTGGACTTGTTACCTGCTAATGCAGCTTCATTTCGCCAGATGGTCAGACTATAAACTGGTGCTGTGAAACAAGGACAAGAGAAGAGACAATCGAGCTCAGCCCGCTGCACTCCAACCCAAGCATCAAGCTCCTTAGAATCGATTATTAGCAAATTACCAATCTATAAATATCGTTATCATACCTGATCATTGGACTTCAGTAAATCCGTATCACATATTAAATATTCCTAGAACCCTCATACTTGGTCGTGGAATAGGGTTCACCGTTGGTCCATCTTCTATTGCCATTAGCAGAATGTTTGCAATGATCTATTCTGTTTTCAGCTTTTCCAGGACTAGAAGGATACTGTGATAATTCAGGAACCAATTCCGGGATTTGCTAATTATAATAAGACGCGAAACTACGATTTAAAACGCCAGTAAAGTTTTATCAAAAATCGAACACGTTTTTATTATTTGACTTTTTACATTGGAACAACGTACATATATATTTAGGTAAAGGAATGTCAATGCGGTTCAAAGTAAATGCAACCCAGGTATGTTGACTTGCTCAAAAACACTTTACAAGATAGAAGTCTCTACACCTCCTCTCAAGTTAACCAATCCTAATCCCTGCCGATGTTGTACGAACAATATTTTGCCTAAGGCTTTAGTTAATGTGTCTGTTACCTGCTTGTGTGACGGAATTCTCTCTAGCTTCAAAATCTTCGCTCTAACCTTCTCTCGTAAAAAATGATATCGAACATCATAATGCTTCGATCGACGTGTCTCAGGATTCTCCGAAACGCTGATACAGCCAGAATTATCCTCAAGCACTGTCACTGGAAGCTGTACTTGAAGACTCAAATCATCCATGACCTTCAGGAACCACAACACTTCCTTTGCGGCATCGCAGACTGCTACGTATTCAGCTTCACAGCTGGAGAGGGCCATAATAGCCTGTTTGCGGCTGCGCCACTGCACAACGTTACCATACACCTTGATGAAGAAGCCAGTAGTTGACTTCCGATCCACTAGGTCGTTGGCCCAATCGGCGTCAACGTAACAGCTGAGAGCAGGATCATCTTTATGTTTACTGTAGCGTAGTCCAACGTATATTGTACCACTCAGGTAACGCAAGACTCTTTTCAAGCACTGCCAATGCTCCTTTGTTGGAGTCTCCGGAAAACGAGCTAGGTACGTCAACGAAAAGCATATATCCGGCCGAGTACCTGACATAAGGTACATTAGACTACCGACAAGTTCACGATAAGGTTCTTCGACTTTGTCTTCTTTCACACCTGGTTTCAGCGACCGGTTATGTTCCATTGGGGTCACAGCAGGATTGCATCCTGTCATACCGAATTTTACCAACAAACATTCGGTATACAGTCCTTGGTCGATCTGCAAGACACCGTTCTCTGGATTTATACGGATGCGAAGTCCCATGAAAGTTCGCGGTTCTCCAAGATCCGTCATGCGAAACTCTATTGCAAGACTGTCACGAACCTCGTCAACCACCGCTATAGAACTATTACACAGTAACATGTCGTCTACATATATTACCAAGTATACAACAGTGTCTCCACAGCTCCTTTAGTACAGGCAAACATCCGCTGATGACTGTCGGAATCCCAAGCTGATGATGAAGTCATGAAATCGATCATTCCAGCATTTCGGACTCTGCTTCAAACCATACAAAGAGCGACGCAACTTCAGGATGTATCCCGGTTTCATAATTGTTCCAAACGGTGGGTGCATGTAGACATCTTCCTGAAGGATTCCATTCAGAAAAGCGGTTTTGACGTCAAGGTGTCGGAAGTGGTAGCCATTCTGCACTCCAAGAGCTAAAACAAACCGTATGGTAGGAAGTCGGTGCATACGATTCCACGAAATCGACTCCACGCTTTTGTAGAAACCCCCGTGCCACCAATCGCGCTTTGAACTGTTGCGACTTTCCATCCTTTGCGTCCTTCCGTTTGAAATTTCCCACTTTGAACTAATTATCTTCACATTACCTAAATTTTTTACTACCGTCCACGTTCTGTTCAGCTCCAATGCTTCCATCTCGGACTGAACGGCTTGCATCCACTGAGCTTCATACTCTCGACCACGAATATCGGTACCATTCCGGAGCATCCGACAAAAATGATTCAAGTGCCATCGCAACATTCGCAGAAATATCGTACTCTCCGTTTCTCATCCAAAAAGGCGGTCAACGAATGCGTTCTGTATTCTGACGAATTTCTAGTGGGCCCTCCTCTGCCTCCTGTGCGTCCTCCGAGAAATCTTCGCCCATATCATCCGACATGCTCCCAACAGGCATAATTTTTTGCGGTTCTTGGTTGGCCTTTCCAGTATCTTTTCCAGCTTCAACGTCACTCACATCAACAACAAGAGGTACCTCGTGCACTTCTTCTTTAGGTACGCATTTCATAAGTTCGTTGAATTTTACACTACGAGAGCAAACAATTTTTTGTTTCTTAACATCCCACAGCCTTCAGCAGTTCACTCCGTAGCCAAGTAAAACGCATTCAACCGCGCGGTCGTCAAGTTTCTTCCTGTGGTTCTCTGGTACCGTTGCGAACGCCTGACAACCAAAGATCTTAAGGTTCGAAAGATCCGGCTTCCACGAAAACCATGCTTCATATGGTGCCTTTCCCAGTACAGCGTGAGTCGGGCTCCGATAAGTGAGATATACAGCGGTATTTAGTGCTTCACCCCACAGGCTTATGTCCAGGCCAGCGTCGACTAACATCGCACGAGTTTTATCACAGAGAGTGCGATTAATTCGTTCGGCCACACCGTTCAACTCTGGCGTGTACGGTGGAACAAACTCCAACATGATCCCCTCAGCCACACAGAACGTCTTCATATCGGCAACGGGTAAATGCACCCTTCTTTTTGGGGAAATGCTCCTTAAACTTTGGAAAAATGCTCCTTAGATGCGTTTGCCCGGTATAATGCAATCGGAGGTATTAACCTTCTGGTTAGCGCTTGCCGGGTGTTTTGACGGGTCTTCAGTTTCTTCAAGATTGTATAGTTTTGACGGGTTTTAAGTTTCTGAATTTAAGAGTCGTCAAAACAAAATTAAGACTCTTCAAAATCAAATTAAGACTCGTCAAAATGAAATTTAAACCCGTCAAAACGACCTCGAAGATTGCAGAGCGAAGCTCCGCTATACAATCTTGAAGAAACTTAAGACCCGTCAAAACAACTGGCAAGCGCTAACCAGAAGGTAAATACCTCCGATTGCATTATACCGGGCAAACGCATCTAAGGAGCATTTTTCCAAAGTTTAAGGAGCATTTCCCCAAAAAGAAGGGTGCATTTACCCTGCTGCCCTTCATTTCCTTGCTGCGGTACTCTCCGCCGTTGTCACATCGAAGTCGCCTCACCTTGGTCTCAAAGTGCGTCGTTGCCATTGCGTGGAACACCTTGAGCTTCGAGAATGCTTCATCCTTAGCGTTCATCAGATACACAACAACCATGTGCGTCCAATCGTCGGTAAACGTGATGATGTACTTATATCCGTCGTAAGTGATGGGAGTAATAGGACCGCACACATCACTGTGCACTAACTCAAGCGGCTTCGTGGCTCTAGGTCGCATACCACCGATGTGTGCTTTCGTCTGCTTGGCACGCGCGCAGTCCTCACAGAAATTCAGTTCTTCCGACAGCAAATCTCCAACACCGGTGACCATGTCTCTTCCAACCAAAGCACAAACATTCTTCATGCTGAGATGTCCTAAACGGCGATGCCATAGGGAATTGACGTTCACTTCTGCTCTAGCCACATTCGCAGACGGCTGCCGCTGCACTTGTATCCTGAGCCAGTAGATGCCGTTCTTCGCAACGGCTCGAGCAAATATCTCTCAGTCTCTCGAAATACTTGCACCTTTCTTATCAAAAACGACCTTGTTGCCACGCTCCACCCTCTTCTGCACCGATAACAAGTTATCTCGGCATTCCGGAACATAAATCACATCTTGCAGGGTGACCTTTATATCCTCCTCTCCATCCGCTATGCAACCCAATATGTGTCCACCCACAGTGCCGCACATTTTAACTCCGTCCATAGCGATGGCAATTTGAAACGGTGACTTCAATTTCGCCACGCCAGAGAGCACCGTTACATCGTTCACCAAGTGTTGTGAGCACCCTGATTCGAGAATGAAGCAAATTTTACTCACCTGTGGGGAACTGGAACCGTGAGCTGCTTCGGGTCTTGATCAAGAATCCCTACTGAGCCCTTTCGGCACCTCAAGCCGGCCAGATCAGCGCAAGGGCCTAGAACGTCACACAAAAAAAGATAAAATAAATAAATCGTGCTCCGATAAACGCAGTTTATGGACGACCCCTTTTTCAGATGCGCCTTAATCGTTCCAAAAACTTCTTTGAAGACACCAATTCGATTACACGTCATCTAGGTGCACTTTTTATTTTATTCCTGTAAATCGCCCTTTCGGACCAATGTGCAGTGGCTTGGAATGGTTCTAGCGATTGTTTGTTCGCCATTCCCAATGCCATCATGGGAGAGAAAACTGTTTCCAGCTAGAGGTTTTTTTGAAATCACATCGTCTATTTTTACCAAATATTTTTTTATGTTTGCATCTTTTAGATTGTAACTATTGCGTGGCAAGGTTGGACAAATGAAGGGTGGAGTTGGTTAGACGCCATACTAGCTGCCACTAGCTGCGACTTAAATGCATCTTCATCTTAAGAAGATCATCAAATCAAGCTACCATGCGTCTCCACTTGATTTCACCCATGCATTGAACTAATCTCCATATTTTTTGTACACTTTCTCCTACTAACACGTCCTATATTCTTCAAAATCAACAACTCCAACGCAGACTTCATTCCGAAAAACCGTTATTCAGTTCACAAATTTTAATCATCAATCGACGACACGCGAAACTATAGCACCAGTGATCGCCCGGTCCAACCGATTAGCGGGGCTTGGTCGTTGATTTATTTCGCCGCGCTAACCAATTGACCATGATGACGGTCGGATTGATTAAAGCGCGTCTACGTGCCTGTGACACAATTATAGCTGAACTTGTCCCGTCTCCGCATCTTCATCAGCATCATCCAAATAACACTCGATCGCGGGGGTAAGGCTAATTTATTTTTTATTATATTTTAGTAAACAATCAAATTCTAGAGAATGCTTTCTTCGGCTGTTGGCCGTAGATTGGTTGGCAGTTGCTCTGCGAGCGTCGATCGACCAAGATCTCAGCATCATCATCGGAATAAAACCGTGATGAGCGTCGCGATAGACTAGAATGAATAATTTTTGTCGAAAGTGATTAATCTTGCGGTATATTTTTAACCCCTCGTATGTGAAGAATAAATTAAGAGTGATTAATTGCACTTAATTTTAAATTACAAAACACGTCATTGTGAGGACGATTCAGTGCAAAAGTGATTCGTGCGAATTATCTCCGGAGGCAACAAAAGGTGTAGATTATGAAGACCGTCGGTGTTCGATGGGGGCGGATGTTGGTGACCCTCGTCATCGTTATCGTCTGTCTGGCGACGGTGTCCCGAGCGCTGCAGGAATCCGCTCTGGAGCAGGCGCGACTGCACCGGGAAAATATGGTTCGAAAATATCTGAAAAAGCTGAAGAAGGAGGAAGGAGCCATCAAGCTGGTGGGTGGCCGAGGTGATTACGAGGGTGAGTTCGGTCATCAAGTATGGTGTAATTTTCTCAGCGGGCATTAGGTTTGATATTTGTTGGCATTTGTTCCTCCCTCTGCTCTGCATGCAACGTTTTGTAAGTCGGGCGGGGAGGGCTTATCGGTCGGAATGATTTCCTTGGGCAGAACGAGGTGAAAAGAGTTCCAAAAATCGTTTTCTTCGGAGTGGCTTACCTGTTTGTTCGGCTTTGATTATTTGGGATAATGAGGTTGATTTCGGATTTGATTCGAAAAATAGAAGGGGAGAGACGGGATGAATCCTCACACAATTTTTCAAAAGGACCTACCTAACAATTATAAATTCTCTGCTCTCTCGTTTTCTTTCGCTAATGGTTATAAAACTTTCCAACGGTTTTGTTCGGAGACAAAAAATCCTCACCGGTGACTCGCGACAATTGATGACGACCAACGAGACTCAAAGCGGACACCTCCGCGACAACTTTGTTCGACCGACGACAACAAATATTGGTCACTTTCAATAAGGACACTCAGCGAAATAAACTTTCGATATTCATAAGATTGCATTATGATTATTTGCTACAAGAAATCGATATGAATTTCATCAATTTACCTTATGAAATATAATGATGTTGAAAAAATAAAAATACGGAGCAACCTGGATTCGAACCTTGGACGTTGAGGTTATGGGTCCAGTGGCTTGACCACTAGTATATATCTACATTTATAAATAGGAAAGCTTAAAGGCGAACAACAACAGCATCGTGTAAAAGAAAATCCCAACAATTAATGATATTAAAGCGAAAGAGAATTTTTATATATATTATTATTTTTATTGTGTAATAATAAAAAAACAACAAGAGAGTTTGGTTGTTTTTATAAAAAGTTTTTCTTAAATATTAAGAATAATAAATTTTAATGCGTTTTAATATTAAATTATAGTAGTGGTGAATAAAGGTTTTTATGGTGGGAACGGCTTAATCAGGGGTTACTGTTTTCATCAGTTGTTATGAAATAGGTTTAAAACTCCTCTATTTTCCAAATAATATCACATTTAGTGACATGAACATAAACTCTATCTATCGAGCTGACTACCAATTAATTACTTTCAATATGATGATTTAAAATCATTTATAAAACCATCAGTTTCCTACATACAGCTAGTTGAAAGTGTTGCAACAATTTCGTGTTCGCCCTTTATAACTAATATTGTAGGGCAGTGATCCTTAGCATGATCAGCTTTAAGGGTCACGAGGCATTTCCGAATGATTTGGCGGGCGGTAGCAAATTTTCTAAAGACATTTCAGGATTTTTCAAAGGATTTGTGAATATATTGAAGAAATGATATAAATTTGCTTTTTGACGATCATTCCTATTTATTTTCAGCTTATTGCAGGTATCTTTTTAAATTTTTTAAATATTTTAATTACATAGTCAGTCCTCATTTATGTTAACAAAACCATATTTTTATCTTCACGGTCTGTTGTCTAATTTGTAACGGCGTTCACCTTTTTAGTATCAGTATTATTATTGCATTTCTTTTTCAACTGTTCTTCTTCTGTTTTTTGGTCGTCACAATATTTATTTGAAATGATATTGGTACGGTTTAGTGATTTTGGGAATCACTTGCATTGCTGCCTTTCAAAAATGGCTTGCCAGCAAAATGCAGGTTTCGTTTATTGATTTTATTATAGGAAGTGAAATGTAGATGATCCATTTTGATCTCGTCTAAGATTTTCGAATTGGTATGTGTATAAAGAAAACGCTAAAGAGTACAAAGTGAAACGTTTTTGAAGATGACGCAGATTCTAAAGAAGCTACTCGTCCATTTAGAATTCATCCAGGCTGAAAAGTAGAAGCTAGTTTCCGAGTGCAGTGATTTTTTTTTTAATTTTATTTCTATGATTAATTCTAGTTTTGGGTTTTTATTTTCGCAAGGCAAAGGCTCTCGTGCCCTTAGTTGTAGTACTTAAAGCGTCCGAAACACGTTTTTTTGTACGGGCTAAAGCTCTACGGCTCACGTCGGTCTTTCTAGGCAGCGTGTATATATCTGAACCGTGCAGGCCCGCCATTTTGGTAGCCGGGAATTAAGGCCCTCCGACCTGTCGAGAATCTTTTGCGCAAAAAAAAAAAAAAAAAAAAAAAATTCAAAGTTTATAAAAACAAATTTACTCAAGTATATTAACCCCTTCAGGCCTAAGGGTCTTATATGACCCCAAAGGGATAATGACTGTATAAAATCACACATACTGAATAAAAGTGTCACTGTCTTGGCAATTAGTTTTCCATAATTCCTATCTGGAAAACATAAAAAAACATAGAGTTTAAGGTCTAATTACGACCTAGAACATCTGAATATGAAGAAGTTCAGGAAGAAAAAATAAGCTTATTAATAGTGTGAGCGGAAATGCAACGATATAAAGCTCGATATAAAGTTAATATTTTTGTATCTTTCTGGAGGTCTAGGTACCAAAATTTACTTGAGTCAAACTTAATATCTAAGTAGTAACTATAGGTTTTGGGCTATACAAAGTTACGCTAAGTATTCAACCATATTCATAATATTTTCAAACGTAAGAAAAACATCATGAGATAAACGGGGATGATATAGATCATCCAAACTGTCCTTGAAGTCTAAACATAAGTCCTACAGTTGTAACAGTAGGTGTTTGGAGTGTGCAAAAGGACAATATGTATTTAACAATATTGATTGAATATGTGGAAGGTCAACATACATAATGCGGCAATCTTGAGATATTCTAGGTACTCCAAACTGTCCTTAAGTTCAAAAAATAAGATCTACAGTGTAACAGTAGTTTTTAAGCTATATATAGTGACCTTATATTCAAAATATTCAATAATTTTTTGGAAGGTTAACAGCAATATTTTATTTCTTTGAGATTTTCTAGGAATCCAAACCATCATGGATTTCACAACTTGAAATCTACGGTATACATAGTTTTTTGGGCATATATATTACGTCCCGTATTCAAGATATAGAAATTTTCAACTAAAAATACAAAGAAGATAATTTGGGTGGTCTAGGGTAAAACTACCACGTACAATATTATTTACCAAATTAAGTCAGTCTTTTGAGAGGTCAACCGGTATTATAGATATCTTGGGATTTTTTAGGCCATAAAAACTGCCCTTGAGTCAGAATTTAGGATCTATAGTCGTAAAGTTAGCTTATAATCTATGAAGGTGACGAAATGCATTCAAAGACATTAGTGAAGCTTCGTAAGCAATATTATCAAATTATCTCGGGATGTTCAGATCATAAAAACTAACCTGGAGTCACAAAAAGATATACGGTATAACCGTAGCCTTTTGGGCTATACAAAGCTACGATAAATATTCAAATATATTCAATGAATATTCTGAAACGTCCACAAACATCAAGGGTAACCTTGTTAGTTTTAGGTAATTAAAATTGTCCTTCAAAACTTAAGGTCTAAATTAACAATAGCTTTATGGCTATAAAGGTTAAGTTAGTTTGTTTGGATAGAATATCCCCAGATTATCTCATAACGTCAGTTGGTCTTCAGAATTATTGAATATGTTTGAAGACATATCATAAATTGTATCGCGGATAAAGCTACTGTTACAACTGTAGACCTTAAGTTCTGAACTGCTGGGACGACCAAGCACATCTCAAAAAAATATTTCCTACTTTTTTCAATCATTTCTATGTTATTGAGCACCAAATCAATCAGAATTGAACTAATTGAGCACCAAATAAATCAGAAAAAACTATAAGGGACAGCCCAATGGGGTTGTACGCAAAGTTGACGTAGGACTACGCAGCAATCGAATTCCCATACACGTCAGGGCCATCCGCTAATTGATTTAAGTCAGTTCTGAAAAGGGCCAGAAAATTCTAGTGTACACTCTTTAGAAAGCATTGGTGGCTCTTAATTATGATACGGCCCCGGTTGTATTTTCTACGATGGTTGAGAGGGCCACTCTAACGCGTAGAAGAAGTTATGGATCTGTTGGTTCATTGGTTGTTCAACGCGCTTTGCTATTTACTCCGGGACGCGGCGTTTAAAGCAATGCCATGTTCAGCCGGGCGCGGTAATGGAAATTTCAATCAGCCCAAGAGAAAATTTTCACCAACTAAACTCTTTAATTGGAAAATTGATTTGGTCGTCCTGAAAAAGACGGATTTAGTTGACGGGGGAGAAACAGTTCGCGATTGAACTTGGGCTTTCTTTCTTGGTTCATCTCGTGGGATGATTGATTCTTGTCTCGTTGTCACGGGCGGCTTTTTCCCGCCAAATTGTTGGCTTCGCAGCCATGTTTCTCACAGCGAGGTTGACGGGAGCATCGGCAACAACAGCCAACTGCAACAACGTCTCTCTGGGCAACGACTGCTCTCCGCCGCCAACTGCGATCCTAAGACCACTGCACAGCTTAACGACTGTTGTAAGACTGAATCAAAATGTTCTGCTAAGAGCTCTGAGGTAAAGGGGTCGGATGCTAGTGCACGAAAGAAGGCGGTACCAACGAAGGCAATGAGATACAAATTGCACCAAAGGGGACGAAATTCAGTTATTGCGCCACAATAATTAGTTTTAATTACTGCACCTAGACGGATGATTTTCTTAACAGAAATATGCCTTAATTATTTGCTATCACCTGCAACTAATCCGCTATGCACAACTAGGAACTACAACGAACTCAACCACATGGTCGGTCTGAAGTGTCGCAGTTCGGTTCGAATTATCCGTACTAGAATTTCGTTCGTTGGTTGTTCAACGTTCTTTGTCATTTACTCCGGGAAGCGGCGTTTAATTAATGCTATTTGCAGCCGGGGCGCGGTGATTGAAATTAATTTGAAACAGCACAAGAGAAAATTTTAACCAAATAAACTCTTTAATTGGAAAATTGATTTGGTCGTCCTGAAAAGGACGGATTTAGTTGATGGGGGAGAAACATGGTTCGCGATTGAACTTGGGCTTTCTTCTTGGTATTCTTGGTTCAGCTACTCGTCGTTGCGGATGTCCATCTACAGGTGACATGGGTTAGTTGATTCTTGTCTCGTTTTTTTCCCGCCAACTCGTGGGCTTCAGCAGCCATGTTTCTCGCAGTGAGGTTGACGGGAGCATCGGCAACAACAGCCAATTGCACCAACGCCTCTCCGAGCAACGACTGCTCGCCAGTGCTGCTGCCGGCTACGATCCAACTGCAGAACCTACTCTGCACAGCTCCACGACCACCGAAAAACTAAATCAAAATGCGAAGGTGTACCCGTTATATAACGTTCATGGCTGCCTAGGAGACGTTCGTTACTTAAATATGAAGTATGTGCTAGGAAAGTACTGTGTATTTGGTAAATTTACTCTGAAAAAATCGACATTATAAGACATTACCTTATATTTGCGTTATTTTCAATAGTTGAATGTTATAAATCAATAAATTTAAATATTGGAATCGAAGCGTAGACAATGTCTCGATCGATTGGTGAAAATGTTTTGTAAAACGATCGTGAAATGACTTAGTTATTAACGTTCAAAACCTATATATTTTTCGTGACGCTCCAAATTTTCGCCCCCGCCCCCCAGTCCGCAACTACTTTTTTGTTGTTTACCGGCCGGCATCCTTGCCCGCCCATCGCTTCGTTTCCTCTCCCTCTCCCCCACCCCACTTTCCGCTTGCCGTCTCGCCTTGCCTCCGGGCTGGAGTTTTGCGCCCCCCCCCTTCGCCCCCCCCTGCGCCGCCCCCCCCGTCCCGTCCCGCCTCGGTCTGGCCCTCCCTACCGTAACCTACATCATGACTATCCGTATGTCCGCCTGACTAATAATTATCTATCTACTTCTCTTTTTACACTTCCCCTACATTTGGCCCCGCCCCCCCCTAAAAATTTTTTTTTTTTCCCCCCGCTCCGGGGGGCCCGGGCCTTTAAAAATTTTTTGCCCGGGAAATTGAAATTATTATTTTTTATTGGCCTCTTACTCCTGAGTGCGCTCTCTTTGCTTCTCGGGGGGGCCGTTCCGGGCTCTGTTTTTGGCGTTTGCGCCTCTTTTGCCCCCGCGCTGATTGTGTCCACCAGGATTTTTCTTCCGCGCGGAGAGCCGTGCGCTTCCAAAATGTGACTTTAGTGACCTTGGCCACAGGGGTTTTGGGCCGGCCAAAGCCCCGCCTAAAATTCCGCCCCCCTGTTTGCGGAGTGTTTCATTTCGTCACGGTGGTTGCCCCCTTGGTCGACCTCGTCAGTTGTCAGGTGCTACATAAAACCTGATCAGGTATGTTGCCAACCATGGCCATGTCACATACACTACAACACACACACTTTCACACGACATAAAATTATTAATTAAATTATGAAGACAACACAGGGTGCGGCAGAAAATAATGCGGAAATGTTCAAACTTGAGTATTGGGTAAATTCGTGTAGCTAGTGACTAATTTCTGTCGAAAGTTTATTTTTTTATGTTTACTTTCAAGTGCTGCATCCAAACATTCTATTTTTTTTATTGCAAATTCGTCAAAATGTTCGTGAAAGAAGTGATCACCAGTTTGTTACTCGCCCAGAAGAAGCCAAAAGAGATTGCCAAGGTGGTAGGGTGCCATTTGGCAACAGTTTACCGCATAAAAAAGTCCCTGCAGGATGGTCCTAAGCAGCGGACGTCCGCGTTTGCCCGTGATCAAATCGGTCCGTGCAAAAATTACTCGCAACCCGGTGCGTTCTATAAGAAAACTTGCAAAGAAAGCCAATATTTCGGAGAAATCCATGCGGAGAATCATCAAAGAAGACCTGCATGCATCTTCCAGAGCCAGAGTGAAACGCCACTTGATTGCGGACCGGGTCAAGGAACTATGAGTGACTCGTTCCAAGAGATTGCTTTCCTTGTTGAAGAAGGAAATAATGATAATCCTGTTCTCCGACGAAAAGCTTTTCAGCATCGATGCTGTGGCCAACAGGCGCACGGACCGGTTCATTTCACTGCAAAAAATGAAGAACGTTCCGGAAAAAGTAAAATTCAAATTTTAAACCAAACACCCGGCTGGTGTCATGATGTTTGGCTTGGTGGCGTCCAACGGTTTGAGAATGCCGCCTGTTTTCATTGATGCTGGAGTTAAAATCAATACCGAAGTGTATATCGGTATTTTAAAGGACCTGGGAAGCACCTGGGTGAAGGCCAACTTCTCCGAGGACCAAAACGTTGTCCTACAGCAGGATGGAGCGCCGTGTCACACGTCCAATCGAACCCAACAATGGTTGAACGATAACATGAAGTTATGGCCGAAGGATTTGTGGCCCCCTAGCAGTCCAGATCTTGATCCGTTGGATTATTCGATTTGGGCATATGTTGAAGCACGGGCCTGCAAAACATCACACCCTAGTGTGAAAACCCTGAAGTCAACCATAACACGCACATGGCAGTCAATGTTCTGGCTTCCGGCGTCGACTCGAGGATGTTATTAATAAAAATGGAGGACACATTGAATAAATTTGTTTAAAAGGACTTTATAAAGATAACTGCACTCGAAAATGTTGATATTATTACTTGAATTAGTTGAAAATGGGATTTGAAACAGATAGAACAAATTTTCGCATTATTTTCTGCCGCACCCTGTACATAAATAAATGAAACAAATCTAAAATTATTAATGGTTACTTATTTATCTTTGCCAAGCCCTGTGGTTATTATGTCCACCCAGGTCTCACGAACGGAGTTCAATGGTTTGAGAAATTGTCCGTTAACTTTACTGCATCTCTACGTTCACCTCAGCTCAATCGCTCTCGTTTGTGGTCAGGTTTTGGATGGTAGATTGAGAACCGTTCTAGAATTCCCCCGTAGATTGTACTCGTGCTTCAAAAAAGCTTAGCTGGACAAATAAATAAAACTGGAACAGGCCTTTGATGATATCGTTGCGTAAATCCTTTCGAATCATTTTGCCAGCCGTACACGGAACATGTCGTCCAAGAAGACGCTGTTTCAAATAACTCAGTATTAGTCAGTGTTGCGTTTGCAAATTCAATATGGCGTTTCGTAATTTCTTCAGTCTTTTGTTGTTCAGTCCGTGGAGTGTGTCATTTATGTGCTCTGAGAGTCTTTCGAAGCTGTTATCTCGAACGAAAAATAAGAATCTATTGTATTGTTACTTGGGTATTATAATGATATATCTTAACTCCTTTTGAAGTATTTCACCAGCCGTGCAAGGATCATGTCGTCCATAGAGACGCTGTTGACACTGCCTCAAAAGATGTTACATTTTCAAGTTTGCTTCTCCTTTCTCTCAGTCATGTTCATGTCCGCTCTTTTGTATGGTGTCGTTTTGTCTTTTTGTTATTTAGTTTGGCAGTGTTCTTTCTTCAGTCTTCTGTAATTTAGTTCATCATTTATGTGCTGCGAAAATCTTTTTGAGCAGTTTTCTTGAATAAAAAATAAGTTGTTATTATGTCGTTGAGATATTTTAATTCAACCAGTTTTAGTAATGTCTTATGTTAAAAGTCTCAGTAGTATCAACAGTATAATTTTCATTGTTTGCTGATGGGACTCATGAGAGAGAATTTTTCTTTGAAAGAGTTTGGGAGGTCGTTGCGTCTCTTTATGTTATTTAATTAGTCAGTCAGTGTTACGTTTATATGTTTCAAAACTACTTCAGTCGTTTATAAATTAGTTAATAGATGTCTAGTTCTCATGTGCTCTGAAAGTCATCGATGCCTAACTAGTCTTACCACGTTTAATTCACTTATCACTTTGTCCGCCTTAATCATTTCTTGTCTTCTGTGTTATTTAGTTAAATTCTATACTTCTTTTGTAGAACAATTTACGTTTACATGTACGTTAATTGCCTCCTTTTTATTTGTCAAACTTTAATCTCAAAGTCGTTTAATTCTTTCAAAGTCTTACTGGATATGCAGCCTAACAATAATTATTTGCGTCTTGCTGAACTATAAGATTCACTTTTCGGTGGCAAAATAAAGCTTCATCACGCCTATTCCCTATCTATTATTATAAAATTATCGAGAATAAAGCCGTTATAAGATTGTTTGTATACCATTGTTATAATGTGTGGTATTTTTTATTATGGCTCTATGAAGTGAGACAAAACAAAATAAGACTGGCGCCACGTTCCTACTTTTAATAAAACTTCTACTCAATAAATCCAACAGTCGATTCTCTAAGATTGTCAATAATTTTGAACACATTGTCTATCAACATATACCTATCTAGCTAGATTTATATTTAAGCGTGGCTACGGCTCATCATGTCAGGGAACGCATAAGAAAGATGTTGCAGCCAAGAGGAAATCCCACATCATATTACTGAGTAAAGAGCCCCACCTGACTGCACCAGCATTCAACGGTCCAGGACAGGATGTCCGTTGGATCACATGTGTAAAATTAGTGCATCAATGCCAGATATGTGACGCGGCATTACACAAAAATAGTGACCACGTCAGGATATGTCTTTGGTTGCCATCTCCATGCTGATGGCGTAGGCCCACCCATCGCGTCCAGATCACATATCCGAGGGGAGGGAGAGTGGCGCATAATCCACAGTGTTTAAGACAATTTGCAAGAGAGTAGGAAGAACGACTACAAATTTGCTTGATTGCATTTTTCTTTGACGATCTTATCAATATCAATAATTAGATCTGAAGCAGAACTCGTCTGTCAAGCGATTTCTGGGTTTTGATTTTAATTTTTCATGTTTGAAAACATCTGATGTATTTCGAATAAAACTAGTTACCATTTCCACGTCAACGCCCCAAAGCAAAGAGAAGATCTTTAAGCTCATTTCATTAGTTTTGATTTCATTGAACCGATCATTGAACTCCGAATTTAGTGAAAGTATCATGTCGATGTATTTTTTGGTTTCCTTAATCGAGCGTGTTGACATCGAAGGGAAATGAGAAAAATCTCGTTTTCCCAATTGCATCTCCCACAAACGCAATTTGGAGCAGCTCATGAACGAAATTTTGTTTTTCCTTAAGATGAAGGTTCAATTCGTTCAAATGCGTTGTTATGTCGGTCAAAAACGCAAAATCTGACATCCACTTCCTGCCTACAACAAAATCGACCACCTTTCCTTTCATTTCTATGGATTGTTCAATTTCATGTTTCAAATTAAAAACTCTTTTTAAAACTTTACCCCGGTTTAACCACCTAATTTCCGTAAAATAAGACACTTCGCTATACTTTGCTCCAACTTCTACCAAAAATTATTTAAACTCGCGTTGATTCAATCCATCCGCCCGAATAAAATGAACAGTTTTCACAACATCACTCATAACATTTTCGAAAGGAACAATTTTAGGGCACAGGTTTTCTTCATGGAGAAGACAGTGGTACTGGAAGAAACCGTCGTTCCCAACCGATTGAGCCTTTCTCCGGAGATGAACCACTACGCCTTCTTTTTTTTTCTACCACCGCTGGAGCTCCATCGGTAACAACACCTGAATGGATTCGGGACGACACAGATGCAATTTTATGATTTGGAATTGTTTTTGTGACTCGACTTTGTGCATTGCATTTCTCATCCACACACACCTATGTAACATTTACACAACACACTCCGTTATGTGCCGAGAATAGAAATAAAAGTCAGTATAGTAGTCGTCCCCAAAGGAGACACACACTCTCTTTATTTGCACCGTGAATCACACTGCCCTGCAACAGGTTATGGGCCAAGCAGCGAAAAAAATGACGCCATCTTAGCAAACAAGTTTTTTCGTTTCGTTCGCAGTAAAAATCGTCGCAAAAACCGTAGTCGTGCGTGTTTTTCGGTCGATAATCGCGAAAAGTGATGGAGGGAAATCGATTTTCCCTACAAAAGCTGAATAACAGCCACTATCCGACCTGGCGCTTCAAGGTCGAGTCGCTGCTCGTGCGGGAGGATCTCTGGTGCTACGTGCAGCCGGGAGTGAAGCCGGAAGCGACAGCTCAACCGATCTGGGATGCAGGAGATGCAAAGACAAGGGCCACCATCGGGCTGCTGGTCGAGGATAACCAGCACGCACTGATCGACGGATCGACGACGGCAGTTTGGACAGCTGACGAATATCACCAACAGGAAACCAGCCTAACCTCAAAAGTGTCGCTCCTGAAACGCATTTGCGACAAACGGTTCGCTGAAGGTGAAGACATGGCAGAGTTTCTCTTCGAGATGGAGGATTTATTTGTCCGCCTATCCAACGCCGGTCAGTAGTTGGAAGAAACCCTTATGGTTGCGAAGATCCTGTGAAGTCTTCCCAGCTCGACGACCTCAAGTTGGAGTTGGTTAAACGGAAGCTACTCGACAAAGCGGAAAAACGGCAGGGTGCCAGTTCAAGATCAGCGATGAAAGTCAGCCACGACAAGAAGAAGAAGAAACCCATCGTATGTCACTACTGTCAGAAGCAGGGGCACAAACAATCCGATTGCCGGAAGCTGGCTCGCGATACGGAGAAGGGAACCAAGCCGACTGAAACATCTTCCAGCAAGAAGGAATCCGTTTCTTTTGCATTGGCCGCAGGAGGAGTGACGGAAAACAACGATGCCAAACCGTGGATTGTTGATTCAGGCCGTCGCTGATCGAAAGTTTTTCCGAGAGCTGCATGAGAGTGAGGTTAAATTCGTCAATTTGGCGGACGGGAAGTAAGCGGCCGTGTGTGGAGAAGGATCCAGCGTCATCGAGTGCGCCGATGAGCAAGGTTTTCGTTGTGAGGTGAGTCTCAGTTTTGCGCTTTACACTCCAAGCCTCTCTATGAACCTGCTATCGGTGCCGGCACTCATCCAGAAGCAAGCTACGATTGTTTTCAACGCGGCCGGTTATCGCATTCTAAAAAGGGACGCCGTCGACGCTGTGGCACACCTAAAGGACGGGTTGTACCAAATCAAGCAACTGGAAAACACTGTGATGGTAGCGGGCGGCCACCACAACAAGGATGCAAAGCACGTCTGGCACCGCAGATTCGATCATCGTGACCCGAAGGCAATCGACCGTTTGCTGCAGGCTGATCTGGCGGATGGTCTGACGACTCCCGAATGCGGCGTCGACGAGAAATGCGGTTGCTGCTTGAAAGGTAAGACCCGTCGTACTCCTTTTCCTAGCGAATCCGAAACCAAATCG
Source organism: Aedes koreicus (assembly GCA_024533555.2). Classification (NCBI taxonomy): domain Eukaryota; kingdom Metazoa; phylum Arthropoda; class Insecta; order Diptera; family Culicidae; genus Aedes; species Aedes koreicus. Next base: position 91,288 of record JAHHFK020003217.1, on the reverse strand, counting down.
AAAGCGCCAATTGATCTGGTGCACACGGACGTTTGCGGTCCGGTAGAGGTGGCATCGGTCAGTGGTTATCGATACTTCATGACCATGATCGACGACCACAGCCGCTATTGCGTTCTCTACCTACTGAAAGAGAAGTCGGACGTCGTCGCAAAAATCGAGGAGTACGTCACCTTCGCCAAAACCCATTTCGGCCGGACGCCGAAAGCAATCCGTTCTGATCAGGGCGGAGAATATAGCAGAAGTAGCTGCGTTCCTTCTATAAGCGAGAAGGAATCTCGGCGCAGTACACCGTCGGTTACTGTCCGCAACAGAACGGGATTGCAGAACGGAAGAACCGCTCCCTCATCGAGATGGTGCGGTGTATGTTGTTCGATGCACAGTTGGGCCAGCGGTACTGGGCGGATTCGATAACAACGGCCGTATACCTCCAAAATATTTCGACCACCAAACCCCTCGACGTGACAACCTGCGAGATCTGGAACGGTTTGAAACCCAAGGTGGATCATCTGAGAATATTCGGCTGCGACGCATGGGTCCACATTCCGAAAGTAAAAAGGAAGAAGGTGGACGCCACCGCTCAGAAGTTAACTTTCGTTGGCTATTCGCAGGAACACAAAGCCTATCGTTTCCTCGATAAAGTCAAATGGGAGATCTACGTGAGCCGTGACGTGAAGTTCATTGAGAGTGCACCGAATACGGAACCGAACGCAACGACTGAGGCAATCGCAAGCAACCAAGGCGAGGAAGTGGAATTCGATCTGGTACCATGAAGGAATCCGGTCGTACACGAAGCCGAACCTGAAGGCGAGATTAGTCGCGCAGGGGCTCGCATATAAATTTGTCCAAGATTACGACAAGGTGTTCGCCGCAGTCGACTGTTCGAACAGTCCTCGTCTTGGCCAGCAAGCAGCAGATGGTAGTCAAGCACTTGGATATAAAGAACGCCTACCTGTGCGCTGAGCTGCAAGAGGAGACGTACATGAAGATGAAGCAACCCTTCGGTTTTGATCAAGGCAAAGGCATAGTATGTCACCTCAAGCGTAGCATTTACGGGCTCAAACAGTCCGCTCGAGCATGGAACAATGGAAAATTGACGGAGTTCTGAAGTCCATGGGCTTCCACCAAGCCGAAGCCGACTTATGCCTCTTCATCCGGAACCATGAAGGGAAGCAGACGTACAGACTCATATATGTCGATGATATGGTCGTCGTCTGCAACTCGGAGGAGGAGTACGAACAGATTCGTTAACAACTGCAGCAACACTTCAAGCTTTTCTGTTTGGATGAGCTCAAGCACTTCTTGGGGATCCGCGTGGTGACGAACGGCGCCCATTACACAATCGATCAAGCAAGCTACATCGACAAGCTGATTCGAATATTCCAACACGAGCAAGCCAAGCCATCGAAGATGCCGATCGACCCCGGATACCTCATGCAAAAGGAGGAGCATGAATTGCCCACAAACTTTTCATTCCGTAGTTTGGTAGGCAGTTTGCTTTATGTTTCGGTCAACACTCGGCTGGACATTTGCGTGTCCATTTCCTTCCGGGGTGGAAAGTCGCGAATCCTACCAACCGTGACTGGACCGAAGCCAAAAGAGTCCTTTGAGGTAGCGGAATCCACGAAAAATTATCGTCTGCACCTGGGACCCGGATCCGGCGAAATTGAATGCTTCGTAGACGCCGATTGGGCCGACAACGAAGCTGATAGAAAATCGCACTCCGGATTTTTGCTGAAGTTTAGCGGCAGTCTTGTCGACTGGGGAACACGGAAGCAATCGTGTGTCGTCTTGTCCTCGACGGAGGCCGAATTCGTCGCGCTGGCGAAGTGATGTCAACAGCTCATGTGGTACCGGAAACTGCTCAACGATCTTCAGCAACCTCAAGCGGAACCCATTGTCATATGGGAAGACAATCAGTCCTGCATAAAGATCGTGGAATCCCAGCGCTTTGAGAGGCGTTCTAAACATATCGACACAAAATACGCCTTCACCCAAGACCTGCACCAACAGCGAGTCATCGATCTGCGCTTCATGCCAACCTCCTCCTCAGCACTTTTTCCTCGTTGAACAAGAAGATCCGTATCTCGAATCCATTTTTGAAATGGACATGCTTCACTTCGTTGATCACTTCAACGACTTCGTAGATCGATCGGAAGCTGCCCAAATAGTCATTCACGTAGTGATGCTCCTTGATGGCGGAAGCTGCTGCATGATGGCCCAAAATTTCTCAATCGGATGAAGTTCCGGCGAGTTCGGTGGGTTTAAGTCTTTTGGTACGAAAACAACATTGTTATCTTTGTACCAGTCTAACACCGGCCGGGCGTAGTGGCAGGATGCCCAAATTGGCCAAAATAGCGTCTCGCCTCCGTGAGACCACAGGAAGGGAAGCAGGCGCTTCTGGAGACACTCGTCTCGGTAGATTTGCCCATTTGCCATTGGCTGGCTCATCTCTCCACACCCACAGATAGGCTGCTAAACCAAGAACTTTTTGGCGAATATGTCCACTTTCTTCTTTCTTACCTCCTCAGACCAACCGTGATGTGGTAACTTAAAACTCCCGCCCTGGCAATTGCTCCTCCTTGATGTAATTCTCGTTGTTCATCTTGACGCAACTCGGTTTCACCAGCCACTCGCGGTACAGCTTCCCGGCGTGAGTTTTGGCCACCGTGTTTTGTTTGTTGTCCCGGTTTGGTGCCTTCCTGGCCTTGCAGACGTGGAGGTCGGCACATTTTATCGTTTTTTCGACAAACCAGATGGAAATCACCGCCTTCTTCGCCAGATCGCGGATCGAAAGGTTCACTTGAATAGAGTCAACACCTTCCATGCTTTCACCGGATCAGCTGTCTTCGGTTTTCTGCCGCTGCCTGACCGCCGATGGGTCATCTGGATCCAATTGAATGACTTCGCCACCCGGGACACCATTGAATGATGGAATCCTATGTGTTTTCCGATCCATCTGTGGTTCGCAGTTGGATTCCACGACAGCGCACATATTTTTTGGTGGATCTGCTCTTGTTCCGATGCCATCCTGATAACCACTTGACAGATTGTGATGTAGTTTTGCAATCATTACACTCTTAGATAGTTTTAGTCAAAATTTCATCAATTGTTACCCACGAGCTAATAAGTTACACACTACCAAAATGTCATGTGAATGTCAGTGCCCTGAGACTGACCCATGCAAGCGTTCTTTAGCACATAAGAATGAGTTGAAAGAAATGAGAAAATAAATTCAATCAAACACATTTTTCGTCGATTTCTGTATGTTTCAGTTTCAGGAGACATAATGGTTTCATGAAATCTTTTTTTACGTTCCAGGACTTTTTACAAACATGAATTACGTGTCGTGTAAAATTCATAATTTCTAAGTGCGTAGCATAGAACCCGACTTCATCAAACTGTTCCACTTGTGCAATGTTCCCCTGAGCACGGTCTGCAGCAACGTCACGACAGCGATCGATGACACCCAGTGAATGAGAAAAATGTTCCCTCTGCAGTTCTTAAGGCTGTACGCGAAAAAGAAAGATGTAATATGTTAAGAATATGTTAAGAAAAACATATCATTACGTGTGCACACATGCGGTAAGCATTCAATTACAGTTCCAGCTAGTCCATCAGTTAGAGACCAAGATTTGCATCTCCAAAATCACGAAAATGCGTTAATTAGAAAGGCAAAAGACAGCAAAAATTACACGACGTTCCGTATCAGCTTAATCCCAATCAATGTACCACGCAAAATGAAACTTAATACCTGCAAATCGAATAACTGACCAAAAATCTCCGCAGCTCGCAGTAAACGAATGAAGAAAAACAAAAGAAAAATATATCCGAAATTTCATTTCTAATCCCAAATTTTGTCTTATTTCGCCTTCCTGATTGGATCTGCTTCTCGATTCGAACATATCGTACGCATCCCTGTCGATTCAGGACCATCTTTTCTTTTCTGGGAGGGGAGAAAACGATAAAATTCAATTTCCCCCCGAGCCCGAAACATGCCATTTTTCACATTTTCGCATTCTTCGTTCTTGATACAGGAATCCCCCGAGTAGCACGCTGAGCGGTGTCTGCCAACTAATTTTGCTTAGGGTAGGGAACGGCTTAATCAGGGGTCACTATTTTAATCAGTTGTTAGGAAATAGGTCTATAACTCCTACATTTTCCAAATTATTTCATTTTTAATGATACGATCATAAGCTTTATCTATTGGGCCAATGATTCGATGTATGAATCATGATTGATTACCAATTTATTACTGTCATTTTGAAGATTTAAAATACATCATCTAGAAACCATCAGTTTCTGACCTGCTGAAGAAGTTCGCTCAAATATTGCCTTTGTGTATTTTGCATTTGCATCGCGTGTACCGGAGAGCATGTCTTCATCAGCTCTCTCCCACAACTAGGCTTGTTGCCAGAATGTGATGTTGAACATTGAGTTAAATTTATTACATATTTAGATAATCTGAAATCGCTATTTATTTCATGTTTCTTCCAGTCATTGGAGGTTGATCTATGCTTATGATTATATTGTCCATCATCTGGCACTATCATTTGCAATAAAAAAATATGTTTCGGAGCTGTCCAATAGTACCCAACGATAAATAATGCTTCGCTGTTGAGCGGCAGCTATGGCATCACTGTTGCTTTTGAGAGAGCCCATGTTTCCTCTCTTCTTTGTTAACCATGGATATAGCGCACCGGTAATGTAACGTGAAGCCTGCTGTCTCTTGCATTTGTTTGTTTTTAAACGAAGCATCCCGTTTGTCGTCACAGTCGCTTTGGCTAACATTTGCGTGAGAGTAAATGAAATAAGAAATACACATTGCCAATCTAAAGATCAATGACAAACTAAAAGTTTGGTCGTGTACGTCTGTCTCATAACCTGCTAGGAGACGAGTTTGTGGTCGTAGCAATCGACATGTTTTGGTTGATTGTTTTCGAGAGCGGATGGGTAAAACGAAGGAGCGGGTTGAGGAAATTGACGTTTGCAGCAAATCGTCAACTGGCCTATTTCATTTCGCCTTCGCACACATGCACAGAATCGCACTCATACAATATTGTTAGTTTATGTACAGATTGAGGAGCTGAAGAAAACATTTTTTTAATCGGAAAGCAATCCGCATGCGTTTAAGAAGTCCCTGCAATTGGGAACTTTATTCCATGGCTATGAAATTTTCTGAGCCTAATGCTCGTTGCTGAAGGTATGTTCCGATAGACCAGACGTAAGCAGAGGGATTAATGTCTAAATATTGGCAGTTCTAATTATAGATTACATACAGCTTCATCAAATGTCTTAGGGGCTGACTAAACTGCTTAAAACCCGTCCCGTACCCTGGACCACCCACTGCTTGTAAAGCACGCCGGATGTCACCAGATAAGTTTTCGCTCGCTAAACTGGAGTTCAAAACGATGATGGATCTTGGCATTTGTCGGCCCTCTAGTAGTAGTTGGGCAAGTCCATTACACTGCGTACCGAAGAAGTCAGGACAATTGCGCTTTGTAGGTGATTATCGCAAGCTAAACCATGTTACTGTTCCAGACCGGTATCCGGTTCCGCACATCCACGACCTACTAAACGCTTTCCACGGAAAGTCAATATTTAGTACTATCGATCATGAACGAGCTTACCACCAGATACCAGAAGAGGCGGAAGACATACAGGGGATGATCAAAAAGGAGAAGACTAGCAAAATTTTGTCCAGATTCAAAGTGATACAGTTCGGTGAATAATTAATCGTTTTTGATGAAACTAGAAGCGTTCGACGGAGAATTTATTCTAGTTTTAGCAGTTTTAGTTTTTTTTTTCAAAATTTGATTTGATTTCCGGGCACCGTAGATAGCACGGATACTTTGAGGTTATGTCAAATGTGCTAATTTTCTGCAGCTCGTTATTTTTTATGTTACTTGAAAATCGGAAATATGATATTTTTCTCAAAAACTTGAATTCATAACAAGTCTGTCAGTGGTTAAAGATCGTGAATCGGCCCATAAACAACCGAGATATGGTTATTTCCGTAAAATGTAGTTTTTTACCCAATTGCCTGATACTTCTTATGTTGAAAAACTCCTTTTTAATTTATCTGTAACTCTGCGTACCCTTAACCAAATTAGATGCAACTTTTTCCATACGATCACAAATTTATCCTAGTTTTTGGAAGAGTAGCGGACATTTCGTTATTTTCCGTAGTTCCGGATTCATTATCGGGAATCGTGAAGGAAGTACCCTACCAGTGTAATGGCCAGAGTTAGAACTGTATCAAACCTGGCTTGCGACATATCAAACTTCATGATTTTACAAACCAATACCACTGGTAGTCAACCTGAGAGTATTCTTTCACATTGGCCACACCTGGTGACGTTCCGGATTCCGGGTTTCCCCAGGGAAGTGGCCAGATTTCGAATGATGTCAAACCCTGGCTTGCGACACATCAAACTTCATGATTTTACAAAACAATACCTAAACTAAAAATAACTCAAAATTAATAACTCAAAATTAATTTGGCGTACGGAACCATCGACCTGGCGGAATAGAACTCAAATTGGGTATTATTTTTTATCCGTGTACATGTTTGCATAGAAGAAGACAAAAGGTGACAGGATTGAGTGCTTGCGCATGGGACAAATCAAGGATAAGTGCTGAAGTGTGCAGTTCGAAATTCCATTAGAGCTTACGGAATTTCAACGGGGCCGTATAGTCGGTGCTCGAGAAGCCGGTTCTTCGATCGCTGAAACATGCAAACTGGTTGGTGTTGCCAGGGCCACAGTTTGCCGGATAATGTCGGAATATAAAAAACATGGAAAAACATCGCCTGATAAAAGTAGCTGTGGACGGAAGCAGAAGATGGATGACCGGCAGCAACGTTCGTTGAAGCGCATAGTCAAAGCAGACAGACGCATTAGTGCAGTTAAAGTAACTGCTGCTTTGAACAATGCGCTTCAAGAACCAGTTTCTACATCAACTGTCCGAAGGGAGCTGCACGACATGAATCTTTACGCTCGTGCGGCCATTTCTAAACCGCTAATAAAACCGTAAAACGCGGTAAACACATGGTGCAAGGATCATAAGGAATGGACGCCAGATCAATGGAACCAAGTTGTGTGGTCGGACGAATCATCTTTTACCTTGTTTCCAACTACAGGTCGAGTGTACGTATGGCGTACTCCTGGAGAAACCTACAACCCTGGCTGCCTTCTGCCAACCGTTAAACATGGCGGGGGGTCAGTTATGGTATGGGGTGCAATATCGTGGCATTCTCTTGGGCCTTTAGTTGCTATGAAGGGAAAAATAAAGGCCAAAGATTATCAAGAAATATTGGATGACCAGGTATTTTTTAGAAAACCTTCACAATATACTTAAAATAACATAATTGCCCAACAGGTGCTGCCAATGATGAAGACAATCTTTCCTGATGGCAGAAGAATCTTCCAAGATGACAACGCTCCAATCCACACTGCTCAAATCATAAAGGCGTGGTACGAAGAGCATGACACAGACTTTCATCACCTTGATTGGCCAGCACAGTCACCAGACCTCAACATTATCGAGCCACTTTGGTCTACATTAGAAGCACGCGTGAGAAGTGTATTTCCACCACCATCGTCTCTAAAAGCGTTAGAGTAGGTTTTGATCGATGAGTGGTATAAAATACCTATCGAAACAATCCGAAAATTGTACGATTCCATCCCTAGGCGTATCCTAGCCGTTTTGAATGCGAATGGTGGACCCACGCCTTATTAAACGCGATTTTCCTTTGAAACGATCTATCTAATCAAAATAACTGAATTATTGTTAGCATATCCGAACTTTTATATATTTTCGAAACTATGTTTGAATAATTTGCCATTGAATCCTGATGCCCACAATAGAAACCTCAGATTCGCCACCAGTGGTATTGGTTTGTAAAATCATGAAGTTTGATGTGTTGCTAGCCAGGTTGGACATCGTTCTAAATCCAGCCACTTCCCTGGGGGAACCCGGATCCCGGAGCGTCACCAGGTCTGACCAATGTGACCGAAAACTCTCAGGTTGAGCACCAGTAATCTGTAAAATTTGTAAAATCATGAAGTTTGATGTGTCGCAATCCATAGTTTGGAATCGTTCTATATCTCGCCAATTCCCCGGGGGAACCCAGAATCCGCAACGTCACCAGGTGTGGCCAATGTGAAAGAATACTCTCAGGTTGACTACCAGTGGTATTGGTTTATAAAATCATGAAGTTTGATATGTCGCAAGCCAGGTTTGATCTAATCTGGTTCTAATTTGGTTAAGGGTACGCAGAGTTACAGATAAATTAAAAAGGAGTTTTTCAACATAAGAAGTGTCAGGCAATTGGGTAAAAAACTACATTTTACGGAAATAGCCATATCTCGGTTGTTTATGGGCCGATTCACGATCTTTAACCACTGACAGACTTGTTATGAATTCTTGTTTTTGAGAAAAATATAATATTTCCGATTTTCAAGTAACATAAAAAAAACGAGCTGCAGAAAATTAGCACATTTGACATAACCTCAAAGTATCCGTGCTATCTCCGGTGTCCGAGAGTCAAATCAAATTTTGATTAGGCATGCTAAAATTAGAATAAATTCCCCGTCGAACGCTTCTAGTTTTATCAAAAACGGTTGATTATTCACCGAACTGTATCACTTTGAATCTGGACAAAATTTTACTAGTCTTCTCCATTTTGATGATCCCCTGTACCTTTGCCGGCCGTTATAACTCCATTCGGTCTATTTGAGTTTACAAGGATGCAGTTTGGTCTGTGTAATGCAAGCCAGACCTTTCAAAGATTCATGCACAGACTTTTTGGAGACCTCGATTTTGTTGTCGTCTTCATTCACGACATATGCGTAGCATCGTCTTCAATTGAAGAGCACCATCAACACATGCGAATAGTTTTCGATCGCCTTCGTTTAAATGGTCTTGTGATAAACTTACCTAAATGTAAATTCGCACAACAAGAAGTCGAATTCATCGGTTATCTTATCGGAAAAGATGGTGTCAAACCGTTGCCTAGCCGAGTGACAGCTGTACTGGATTTTACCCGTCCAACCACAATTAAAGACCTTCGTCGTTTCCTTGCGCCGGTAAATGGATACAAAAGATTCGTGAAGCAAGCAACCGATATGCAGGCAGCATTAAGATGTCTCATCACAATTAACAAGAAGAACGACGTCAGAAAAATTGAATGGACCGAACCAGCAATAGGAGCTTTTGAGAACTGTAAAAAAGCACTAGCAGAAGCAGCATTACTTTATTATCCGGACCCAGTGAAACCTTTGGGCTTACTAGTAGATGCTTCAAATACTGCGGCTGGCGCGGTTCCGCAGCAATTTGTCAACGGGACGTGGCAGCCGTTAGGTTTATATTCGGAAAAAAATACATCGGGCCAGCGAAGCTATTCCAAGTTTGGACGGGAACTGATAGCAATGAAGATGGCCGTCAGATACTTCAGACACCTGTTAGAAGGACGACGATTTACGATTTTTACCGATCATAATCCTTTAACGAATGCCATGACTTCGAATTCTGCTTGTCGTCTACCCCACGAAGAAAGAGCGTTGCAATATATTTCTCAATTTACCACGGACATCAAACATATCAGTGGAAAGCTCAACGTTACTGCAGATACGCTCTCCAGAGTGGAAACGATCAGCACTCCATCTCCAATCGACTATAACATTATTGCACTGGACCAGAACACCGATGAAGAACTGCGGAAATTACTCACATCGACTAATTCTTCGTTGAAGTTAAAACAAGTTACACTGCAGTTGTGTTCACAGCCGCTTTATTGTGACATCTCTTTAGAGGGTTCCACTCGTCCGTATATACCTAAGCCGCATCGCCATATGATTATCGAGCACTTCCACAGCATTGCTTCTTCCGGCATACGAGCAACTCGTAAATTTTTGTCAAGCAGATTCGTTTGGCCTAAAATCAACAGGGACGTTGCCGAGCTCGTAAGAAATTGTGTACCTTGTCAAAAATCGATAATTGTACGTCATATCACAGCCCCGCTTGCTTCGTTTGGCTTGCCGAAGTGTCGTTTCAACCATATCCATGTCGATCTAGTTGGTCCACTACCACCATCTAACGGTCACGTTTATCTTCTTACTATTGTAGATCGTTTTACCAGATGGCCTGAGGCTATTCCGTTGGAGGATATGACGGCGCGTACTGTAGTAGGCACTCTTCCCCCGGGGGTCCCCCCGGTTCCCCCCCCCCAAAACCCCCCCCCCAAACCGGGGCCCCCAACCCCAACGGGGTTTGGTAAAAAAATTACTAGTACTGGTACTGTGGAGATTGGCACACCCCTTGTGGCCACTCACACCTAGAGACTCAAAATCGCCCATTACTAGCTAGAGATGGGCAATTCAGCTCATTTTAAAGAGCGGATCTGAGCCGATCAGCTCATCGGAATAAATCGATTCTTTTGACCAGCTCTTTTGACTATACTAGGGTACTATTGGTCTCTATTATGGATAAAATTAAGATTTAGCAAAGAAAATACTTCACAACTTGTTTTTAGTCTAATCGATTTGAATATGTCATCTGATCACGTGAAGTACAAGATTACAAGATTTACTTATTCAATTAACCCACTATAATCGAGATGTTTGATTCACCACTCAGTGAGATTCGACATGCATTTATTATTCAGTTAAAAAATCAACAAAAGGATTCGACTTTATTTTTAAATGACAATTCGAAAATGAAATGGATTTTAGATTCTTTAGAGTAAAAACTAGCACCAACACAGTAGAACTAGTTAGATTCGTCTATTTTGAAACTTACTCCTGTTTGCGTTGCGTGAGATTGTGCTTCGAAAAGTGACAGCCGGTTCGGCGATTTGTGGAAAAAAGAAAACAAAAGGGAATCAGTTCACTTTACACAGCTCTCTTCTCTTTTTCTTTTCTGCATTTTGATTTGACAGAGTTCAGCTCACAGGAAAGCAAAGCGTACAGTGAGAACGGCGAGAACGGTGAGAACGGGTGAGCTGGTGAGCTGCGATTCTTTTATTAAAGAGCTGGTTGTCATTTGCTCACTGAAATGAATCGATTCAGTGGAACAGCTCAGGAGCGGGATGCCCATCTCTATTACTAGCTACTCATCGAACGGAGAGAAAAAGTGAATTACGAACGTACAACTACGCGCTAGAATTGAAGCGGGAATAAACATGATTAAATAATTGATTTTGCGTTTATTAATTCGGTGTTCCACGTCCGTCCGTATTCGACCACCACAGTACTTCAGCTCTGAACCGAAAAAATAACTGCAGAGAAGAATGCAGCACGGGCGGTAATGCTGCAACATCGCTCGAAAGTGAAAGTACAGACAGGCACGGAACAGGCAAAAGTTTATTCTTCCTTAGAGAAAGGATTGTAATAGAGAGCTCACATAGTCATTTCCCGAGCAAAATATTTTCAACACGAGCGCTACCTTTTGATGAATGGGTGAAGCATATTGTTCATACCGCGTGCGCATTTCTAGAATAACATGTGGAAAAGTATATGTGCCAAATGTACACGGAAAAATAATCCGTGCCCAGATCCATGAACTGCAGTCATAAATTCGAGAACAAGCGTAACGTAACGTAATCATGAACTAAACAACGTTTAAAGTGAAAAATCTTGAAAACGTGAACTAGTTCACGATCCTTTTTATTTTCGGGAAAGGCTTTTTTTTTTCTGTGTACCATTTTTAATGCAATTTTGAACATTTTGCCTTGGAAAGCAGCAGATACAGCATTAGAAGTGAAATGAACTGGCGGCATCGCGGCGGCGTGAGTCTACAACCCTTCCTGATCTTCCCCGATGAGAATCGATCGACGATTCTCTTCCCCCCAAAATATCCTTAGGTTCTTTGGACCAAATCGGAGCTAGACCTTGCAGCACTATAAGCAGAGGGGTGCAAGACAACTGCTGTGTACACTATTAGTTTTTACGTTGAAGAAGCGGAGCAAATAGACAAAATTGAGATATATGAGGTAAAGCGTAAAAAAGTGTATGTAACGGCGATGTCTCAATCAATTTTAGGTTTCGGGCTGAGCTTTTCTTTGTTTATTTTGTGTTATATGTAGTGTTTTAGAAAGATAATAAAACAAATCACTTGTTTCAATAGTTTGACAGGTGATAGTCCAACGGGAGTAAACATATGAAATGCGTACGGTGGTTATGAATTAGTTCACCCCACGGCCCTCATAAAAACTATAGGAGCTGTATCAGTGATGGAAGGTTTGCTTCGAAATAAGCTCTCTATTATAATTATTTCTCTAAGATTCTTCGAAGGAAAAAGCGCCAAATGGAAGAACGAGACAGCGAAGCAATGGAGGTACTTGTCGTGACCTGACCTGACCGAAGATTCCAGCCTCGGTAATGTTGATGCACGGTTGCTGCTGCTACTGGTCCGTTGCTTACAGTTCGTTTCAAAATTGCAGTTCGTTACAAGAATGAAGTGAATCACTACTAAAATGTGTCTTTATTTTTCTTGTTAAGTTTACAGTTGAGTATTACATTCTAATTGATTATCCAGAGGGGCTTTACATCTTTGGGCCGGTTCATAAACCACGTAGACTTATTTTTGAAAATCTCAGACCCCCCCTCCCCCCTCGTAGACTTTGGTTTGAAATTTTGTATGGAGCGTAGACTTTGGTCAAAACCCCCTCCCCCCAAAAATGTCTACGTGGTTTATGAATAGCCCCTTTGTTCTATTTTTATACATTTGATTTGTGGTGTGATTCGTTAATTTAATATTCTAGTGTACGTTTCATCCCTGATGGGTATTGGTTTGATTGAATTTATATAATTTGATAACCTACCTAACTACAATAACTACAATTTGAAAAACCTAGGGGAGTGGTACCAAGTCCCGGATGACTTGGTGGTCTGATAGGTGGCAACGTGTCCTGTACCTATTGATAGTCTAACTAAAACGATCTTCGAGTGTTTTTATCTCGGCCAGACGGTTGATCTCAGTATTTCTCGTCCGCGGGGGTGTGTTCAGGATTATCCTGAGAAACTTGTTTTGAACCCGCTGTAGCTTCAGGTGGTGTGTTTTTGCGCAACTCTCCCGGATGGGCATGCCGTACTCAATAACCGGAAGTATAATCTGTTTGTAGATAGCAAGCTTGTTCTTCAGGGACAATGTAGACTTTCTGTTTAGCAAGGGGTACATTAGCTGCAACAGAACGTTACATTTTGTGATAGTCTTATCAACCTGTTCCCTGAAGTTCATCTTGCTATTAGTGTCACGCCAAGATAGATGGTTGAATTGGTCCATTCCACCGTTGTACCGTTTAGACAAATTTTAAGATCCTCAGCCGGAACAAGTCTGGGAGATTTTTAGTGAGGGAAAAGGATGGTCCTCGCTGCATTGATGCAGATCTTCCAGTCTGTGAGATACTTCAACAGAATATTCAGGCTTCGCTGCAGTTTCGATGCGATCGCTCTTACTACCCTACCATTGTGAAAGACTGCTTACCGCAGACAGAGATCCGTTTTCAGGGAGTAGGAATATGCCCGAGGCTAACACATTAAATAGAAGTGGACCTTCCCTGCGGAACACCGGCAGAAACCTCCTGCGCATCGGAAACTGCACCATGCAGCAAAACACCGAATGTTCTGTTCGAAAGGTAGTTCTTCACCATCTTTACCAGAAAGACTGGAAGATTGTACCGATGCGGTTTGTACACCAGGCCATCATGCCAGACGTTGTCAAACGCCTTTTGCACGTCAAGAAGGGCCATGGTAGATATCTTTGAAACAGACTGAACCAAACTGTATATCAAGCAACATTTTGAGTTCGTCGGCAGATGCAAGGAGCCGACGGTAGATTGCTTTATCAAATAGTTTGGATACTCCCGAGAGAAGGCTGATGGGACGATAGCTCTTGGAGGAAGAATGATCTTTCCTAGATTTCTGGATGGGTATGACCTTAACTGACTTCCAACACGAGGGAAAGTAGCTAAGTCGAAGGCATTTATTAAAAATGAATGCTAGATGCTCATAGAATTGGAAACTCAAGTGCTTGAGTTCTAAATGCAGGATTTTGTCGAAACCTGGGGCCTTCATGTTCTTCGACATTTTGATATAGGTCGACAATTCGTTAGCTGTGATCTCTAATTCCTCTGAAAAGTCATTGGGACATAGATGGATGTTATTTGCATGCTCGTTAACGGCAGCTTCATGAAGACTGATGATGTTCTGACCAAGATTGTCTAGTGGGATCAACGGTGGAATGTGCCTAGGCTTGGGTTTCACATTTTTTTTAACGGCTGTGCACAATCTGGGAGGGCACGGATTTTGTTGGCAAAGTTATTGTTTCTGAGATCCACCATTCTGGCCTTGATTATTTTGTTTAAACGATTGCAGTCTGCTTTTAAGGCAGGCAGACCAGTACGTTGATACTGTCTGCAAGTGGTGTTGCGTAGATGGATCAAATTTTTAGTGCGACTATCAATAGCTAAAGAGTTGCTCACCTGTTTTCCGTCTTTCTCCGTCTTATTCTCCGGGAGGCCACGCAAAACCACCTTAAACGGTTTGTTCGTTTCGGCGTCGTGCGTAAAATATTGCAAATTCATCTGTTTCAGGATTTCCTTGACCGCGTTGAAATGGGATAGCGCCGAGACCATTAGTTTGTAACCCTGCAAGCAGAGTTGTATTGTGCACCGCAGGCCTTTGACGCCCACTCCTGGACGCCTTTCGGGAACAGGGAAAGTGGCCAGATTTTGAACGTTACCAGAACATGGCTTGCGACAGGTCGTTCACTGTACAGCGACACAATCGGTCGTCGTGTTTTTCGCTGCAATTGAAATCGTAGTATTCTGGTATGATGTAAGCAAACGGTTCCGTGTGTGCAAAGTTTTTCCCGTTTATCACGAAACTTAGTATTCGGAGTTGTTCCGGTATTCTGCTGGGCATTTGGGTAGCCATCGGTCCACTCTGTTGTCCAACAGGTAATAAACCCAGCGACTAAGAAAGAGAAAATTGTTTTCCGGGACAGAAGTACTCGGTGAAAGCCATCAGTGCGCGAAAAGTGTTCGGCGTGGGTAGGCTTGGTACAGTTTTTTCGGTGGTTGCATTCGACAAGAGCTGCGGGGCAGCGCACGGATGAATTAGTGTGCGTGTTATCTCGGAGCTGACTGGAGTAGTGCGCAATTCGGTAGTGGTGTGTGCGAGGCTAGCAGAAATTTGCTCGTGTTTTTCGTTCTCGGGTGTATCGATCGGTAAAGAAAATGATTGAGAAATTTGGGCTAGTTCGTCATCGAAGTGAGCTGGTAAGACAGAGGCTCCTTGATGAATATTAGTGTCGGCGTGAGCGTAAGCATTCGGGCGATAGCAGTGAGAAGGTGATGAAGATGCGCAGCAAGAAGATGAGTGAGAATGTATGCTACCAGTGCACACTGGGCCAGGAGACGAAATTAGCAAGACAAAACCTCTAGCGCTTTGAGCATGCATTTTATCAAGATGATTGCTTCAGCATTGTTGCTCAATTTTATCTGCGCCACAATTTGGTAATAAAAATTAGTTCCAATTTTCACCGCAAGGGCAGCGCTGCGATACTAACTTTTTTATTTCGCCTTCTAGCGGTTTGATGTCTTCGGCAAAGTTGTAGAGCATAAAATAATAAGAATGCCGAAGACATCAAAGTTCTATGTCTACAAATAACAAAGTAAAATTTAACTGAAATTTGCGTTTTTTCTACTATTTTTCATATTTTCGTCAAATATATTATTTTTGATACCGTTTATGTGTTGAACCTTATCATTCACGTATGTTTTGGAAGAGTTCGTGTAGTTTTGGGACATAACAAGCGAAATATTAGCCAAAACTTTGAAAAATATCATGAATTTCAAAATTAATTTTCTCAAAAAATTGCAAGTTGTTGCAAAAAATTACTCATGTTTCAGAAAGTACCATATGTGACCTTTCAATTCTGAAATTATGCCCGATACATATTTTGATGTATTTGAGATATCTGGATTAATTATAATTAATATTTTTGATCTAGCAACTATTTTTTATTTTATATTTACTATTATTTCAACAGGTTTTGTACGGATTCTGGAAATGGATTTTTATCGGTTTGAGGAAACTGTTTTGTGGGTGTCATCACGGGGTCAGAGGTTAGCAAAAGTCTTCTAAATACATCTTCGATGTTCGCCAGGCGACTGAATTGTCGAGAATGGTGCTCCCGAAATTTTCTGATCGATTTGTTCCGACGCTCTTGTGCTTCTTCCGACAATAGTCCAATAGGAATTTCGCAATGACTTATTATTTCAGATCCATGTACCAAGGTCCTGTGAACTGAAGGCGAAAGGGGATAATAATCATAATAATGGACATATAACTTTCTAGTTTCTTCTGCATAGGTTTCGAATGATTTGACGTCGATTTCTAATTTCGATGATAGCGCGCAAAGAAGTGTAGCGACTCGACGAACGATGTCCACCTCAAGTCCTGTAATTCTTGCCGTTGTTTCTGGATCTTGAAAGAATCTTCTAGCAGTGTTGCCATCATTTGTGTTACCTGATGAAAAAAATAAAGATAAAGGGATCTACTTCCCGATAAAGAAGAAAAATGCAGTTACCTCCGGATGGCAAAGGTTCACTTATTCTCAGCCCAATCTTCTTAAATTCTTCTCTAATTGCACGTTGCCGTTCAAGAAAGGTTTCGTTTCCTTTATTTATACGCCATTTTTTGAGTGGGATTCTGTACGAAACATTAAGCAGAAGCTCCATACTTCTTATGTAAGCATGCAAAACAGGAATGGTTTCAATTTTATTGCGATCGTCACATATTTGGGCTTCGATGGGATTACTGAGTTTTTTGCCTGATGCTCCGCAAAGATTGCACGCCTGGGAACTTGTTCCTGTGAAGCTGTTAATAACTTTGCCATCGACCATACTCAAAATTAACTCAGAAGAAACATCTACAGAAATCCTATTTATCGTCAATGTGGTTGCTTTCAAATTTTGTATTTGTAACATCATACTCTCCACTTCTCGTTTGATAAGATCAGCAGTTTCTTTTTGAAAAACCATTTTGATGGGGCGGCACAAATTGATGGATGATGGACTGTTGTTGCTCCAAACTTCTTGTCGTTCGCCGGAGACTGCGTTGAAATATATTCGCAAAGGAACCAGGCAAATCAAAAAAATATGCGAGTCATTACATGATATAACATCATCGCCAACTTCTTCAAAAAATGTCATTTTATACCGTGAGTGGTTGCTTGAACCATCCAATCCCCATTTTAAAATAACACATAAATTTCCCTGTTCATGAATGTACGGTTCAATATATTTATTCAGTGTCATGAAGAGACGCTCTACCGTATGGTCAACAAGATTTTGAAGAGGAACTTCTGCGCATGATGGCCGAATGGAAATATCTGAAATACGTTCAAACATGCAAACTTTTAAAACTTTATTGTAAAGGTTATTATCATTTGCGTGCCCAATATAGTTTGCAAATAAACTTTGATACAGCTCACATTCCACCATGAAACAGCTTCCAATCAATTGGGAATTGTTCCAATTTTTAAATTTTTTGGTTTAATTAAAAATAATTTCGAAACTTTTGAGGAAATATTTTTTTTTTCAATTGGAGAGTTAAAATAATTTTGAAATAATTTAGAATTATTAAAAAAGCGACTCAAAACCACCACAAAATCCAAAACTTGAAAGAATTATCGATCTATTGAAAGCTGTTTAGACAAGAACATAATTAAATGAATTTGTGCTTACCACGTGGATAACAAGTACTTTTATTATCGCGGATGTCATTGTATGCTGGATAAATGTCATATCCTTTTTTTAGCGTCATGTTCCTTATGTTTTAGTACTGCTGTTTTGTTAGATCGTTTTCACATAAAAACCTCAATGCATCGTCGACTGTAAAACGTTTCATCTCTGGTTCAACAGATAGAGCAAGTTTTTTGAAACGGGAAGCTTTCTCAGGAAATGCAAATAGGTGCTCGACAACCCAAGCAACGGAACGATATCCATCAGTCCTTAATGCCGTTACCGTGGCTGAAACCAATTCTGCTGTGGTGTGTTTTTCTCGCAAATCTTTGGTTTTACGGAGCCTGGTCCTAGGGGTTTCTGCACCAAAAGATATTTTCTTCCTTCCACCAACATTTTTCTTCGGAATATTATTCAAAATTTTAAAGTTTGAATCCAGCCATTTTGAATGTTTCAGGAAAAACAAACTCTTTATGCGGTGGCACTTTGCGTATCAAGATTCAGTATTTGATAGTAGCAAACGTAGTGAGTTTTGAACGGAATCAGAAAACATTTTATTATCAGGACATGTTATTTTCTTCTTCACATACGATGCCACATCACCAAGTGGAAGATTCTGTAGGAATAATTCTACTATTTCTCGTACGCGAATACTGCACGCTAATAATAAAATTACTTGAATGAATTCCTACTGGATTAATTAAAATAACCTACCTTGAGCCATAGTGATCTGTAGAAGGCACCAACCACAAACTAGAAGTAATCTGCCGAAAGAACCAAAAGGGTAAACCAGCGCTTCCAAACGGTTGATAACTACACAATTATTATGACATTTGACGTTTGAGATTTGAAGTTTTGAGGCGTATTCAAATGTAATGGGGAAAGTCGTGGTTGCTTTGATATTTCATCAACATCCGTGCACTCATGGACATAGAAAAAATTACTGTGAGGCACGTTTTCAATATTCTCGTGGAAATGAGTGAGGCAACACCAAAACACGGCTAACAGTAATATCAAAAAGGCAATAGAATTATGGCAGCGTGCACAGGCTCATGCTTCAACATTTGCTTCGATGATGACCCCTTGGTTTTGACAGTGAAGTAAACAAGTATGTGTGTCAGCGATCAATCGTATTCGTCGACACACGAATACAAGTGCAACTTATTTTCAATTGACTTTTATAGCACACTTACTTTTACAGATTAAAAATAAAGATATTCGAGGTGAAAAAGTAATTCCATTTGATATGTTGACATGAAAACATATCAGATTTTGTACAATGGAATGCATATGTATGTATACGCAAAAAGCAATCAATTATAGCATTGAGTTCGGGCTAAAATCATCAAAAGTTTAAAATACGATATCTCAAATATATCAAAATATGTATCGGGCATAATTTCAGAATTGAAAGGTCACATATGGTACTTTCTGAAACATGAGTAATTTTTTGCAACAACTTGCAATTTTTTGAGAAAATTAATTTTGAAATTCATGATATTTTTCAAAGTTTTGGCTAATATTTCGCTTGTTATATCCCAAAACTATGCGAAAATTTCCAAAACATACGCAAATTATAAGGTTCAACACATAAATGGTACCAAAAATAACATATTTGACAAAAATATGAAAATTAGTAGAAAAAACGCAAATTTCAGTTAAATTTTACAAAACTAATCGTAACTTTGTTATTTGTAGACATAGAACTTTGATGTCTTCGGCAAACTTTCTTATTATTTTATGCCGAAGACATCAAACCGCTAGAAGGCGAAATAAAAAAGTTAGTATCGCAGCGCTGCCCTTGCGGTGAAAATTGGAACTAATTTTTATTACGAAATTGTGGCGCAGATAAAACTGAGCAACAATGCTGAAGCAATCATCTTGATAAAATGCATGCTCAAAGCGCTAGAGGTTTTGTCTTGCTAATTTCGTCTCCTGGCCCACTGTGCAGTGGTAAACCGGGACATTTGCGCCTAAACTGTCTGCAGCAGTCCTGAAGCGGCCCGAGTGGCATTAATGTGAAGTGCGATGCGAAATTGAAATCCGGTAGTTCAAAAGCAAAGCAGGCAGACGAAAGTGATTCGGCGATTTGTTTTGTAGCTGAATCAAAGTGTTGTGGACCTTGGATCAAGATCCAGGTGGATGTTCCGGCTACATGACAAACTGTAAGTCGATCTTCGACAAATTAGACACGAGTGCGCCAGTGAAGGTTGTTTGGCCGACGGATCAGAGACGATGTCCGTTGGAATCTGAGAAGGCACAGTGAAACATGTGAACGACCAATATAGTTTGGCGAATATTCCGTTCAAACACGATTCATATCGCTGAGAAAGCTCGTGAAGAGAACGTGGAATTCAGTCGTTCGAAACGTGAAACTTTGTCTGCGCAAGGCAAAGCAGTGGCTCTGGCTATATTAATAAAATCTGTTTTTAATAATGCGTCGACCATGGGTTGAATCGGTTGAATCGGTTGCGTCGATACTTTGTTCCGCAATATTTTGTTATCGGGCGTAGTGTTTTGTCTATTGTTCGTTGCGCGAGTGATCGAGTGAGCATCAGAAGTCTTAGTTCGCCGGGTAAGATCGGTCGGTGGTGAGGTACATAATTAATTGTGCTCCAAATTATTCGTTCGCCATGCTCGCGGGCCATACTATCTTGGAACAAATAGACCACTGTCCCATTTTGTAAGAGACTCCAGCGGCATCCGTACTGTAGGTGTAGATCGCTTCAAGTTGGCTCTCAAGCGTTGAGATGAATTACCTTGTTTTCCCAATGAAAAACCACAATCACACTTTGTGAGTGGCCCCAATAGCATCCTTACCCTTGGTTTAAATCAGTTCAAATCGGAAATCGGTACTAATTACACTTGACAGCTTATCGTCAACCAAAACGAACCCTGCTGCCATTCAATCCTGTTATCCAAAATCCCAGTGATTTCTCGTAGAAGTGCAGTGGATTCCGCGGCTTCCAATAAAGCGAGTATCACGTCAACATATTCCTATCCATTCCCTTCTTAACCTGCATTCGGGCGAGGCTGGCGCCGGTATTGCCTTAGTTTGGGATCACCAGTTTTTACACATTGGAGATGTATGTTAGTACCAAGCATCATCTGTTGGATCTCTGTGTAATAACAGCTGATCTGGCAACAACGGAGTAGCAACCTCGGGCGGTCAATCATGCTCATGCTCATGCTCAGAACATGGCTTGCGACACCTCAAACTTCATGATTTTGCAAAACAAGACCATTGGTGGCCATTCTGGAAATATTCGGCCATTGTGGTCGCTCCTGTCAGCGTGATTATGAATTCATCATGAGACCTTGGATATAATCATGGATACTGAATAAAACAACAATTTGGTTTTTTTCATTCAAAGAGGAGTTTTTTTTAATTTGAGAATACAAGAAATTTAATCTACAAGCAAATTTTGCAAATTGAGAAAAATGTTTATTTTCGATTATCATGTTGATCACAAACTGGTCTTTTTGACATGGTCCAATGCTTATTGCTTGGATAGCCAGTAAAGTTATTTCCGTTTTTTTGTACCAGGGTAGGTTGGATTTGCCTCCAAAAATGTTTGAAAGGAGTTGTGAGCACAAATATCAATTAGGTTTTCAAATATTGCCTATGGATACCTGTTTGTGCGTCTTTTGCACGAATAGCTTCCTGTAGCACCATCCAGATTGTCTACGCCTGAATGTCTTTGGTTTTTCCTGAAAATATTTGTAAATAATAGCTGTGAATACATTTATTACTATAACTGCTTACATTTTTTGGAGATGCACATTCTGTCGTGCTATTTTCTGAGATTTCATGTGAAGCCTTTTTTTTTGTTTTTTCAAAACTTATTGCAAAGCTCTTCTAAATATAATCGCTGTTCCTCAACGGAATAAGATTTGTAGGATGTGCAAGCCTTGATGATACCGTCTGAATCTGGCCACTTTCCCCGTGAAAGCGAGTTCCCGGAACACTGAAACGAGAGACCACAATGGCAGAGTATTTTCAGTATGACCACCAATGGTCTTGTCGCAAGTTATGTTTTGGTGCCCGATACCAATTAAATTCCGGAATGTTCGATACTGTTTCAAAAACTAGGACAAATTTGTGATCGTTTGCAAAAGGTTGCATCTAATTTGGTTCATATTTCGCAGAATGACAGGCAAATGAAAAAAAAGATTTTTGCTAAAAGAGAGGTTAGGCATGTAGATGTTAACGAAAAATTCCTAGACCAGACCGGGAACTGATCCCAGCCGCCTCCCGCATGGTGTTGCTTTGTAGCTGCGCCTTTACCGACTGAGCTAAGGGATGCCCCTTAGCTGAATAATTGTGCATAGTCCAAATCGAAAATCCATTATGCTTCTTGTTGAGCATCAATTCCGAAAAAAATCAAGACTGTGTTTGCTCAATCTTAAATCTATTATTGCAACAGTGTAAAGGAACATACCTATTTACTAGAGGAAAGTAAATGGTTGAAAAAAAGATTTTTTTGGATGTCTGTCAAACCCTCACCCGCTTGAGACCATTCGTGAATTATTCATTTCGGGCTTGATTATGGGAATCCAATTATTGTTATGAAATTGTTTGAAGTTTATTTCAGAAAGTGAATTCACTGTTGCCGGTTTTCTGATTGGCTGTGTCAATAAAAAAGCACACTTTTGGACGCCTAACAAACTCGCTTTGGAATGTATGTTTTTTACCTTGCACTTCATAGCCATGGTTGCGTAACATATCTCTGCTATTTTGAGACACTTCGTCAAGGAAGACCAAGTTATACAGGGCCCAGTCTATGGAACACACGTCAGAGAAGAAATGAAAGATTTGATCTTCTCTTACTGGGATAGCCCTTCTCTCCGGAGCCTTCCAGGTTAGTCCTTCCGCATGTAGTATGCGGCAAACGCTTCCGGCGCTGATGGTTATGTTGAAATGTTTTAAGAACAGTTCGCAGCATTCGGTAAAGAAAAGCTCTGGTTGTGTCAATAAACCCAAGAAATAATACCCTCACAAACAGCGGTATTAGATCACAAATGGCTCGCCGATACTGGTCATTGCAGAGAATGTAGTTATAGGTGTTAGAAAACATGTTTATTTGCTTTTAATGAAACAAAAAAAAAATACATTGTCAATGATTGCAAGCAATATCAGATGGTCTTAAACTAACTGAACAGAGTGTAGGCTAGTAACTATTATCGCTCCTCTAATTCCAGGAAACGTGGAAATCTTCCACGACGGCAAATGGGGCTCGGTGTGCGACGACGAGTGGGACTCGGCCGAAGCGGAGGTAGTCTGCCGCCAGCTTGGTTACCCCGGCCACGTGAAGGCCACCCACAGTGGACACTTTGGCAAGGCAAAACGTGAGTAAACATTTGAATCCGCTTTTCCTGGTAGTAAGTCCAATTTCGTTCCATCCCACAAAGGAAAGTTTTGGATGGATAATTTGTTCTGCGGCGGAAAGGAAAAGGAACTGGCCCACTGCCACTTCGATGGGTGGGGACACAGCGATTGCGAGGCTAGTGAATCGGCCGGAGTAATCTGCAAGGATGATGATGATGATGATGCTGATGGTGCTGGGTTAATCACGACGGCTAAGCCTATCCCGGAAAGGTTTAAGCTGAAGAAGATTCCGCTGATGAAGGATTTGGAGGTGCGGCTAGCCGGAGGAAGGATTCCAAATGAAGGAAGAGTGGAGGTATGTAGGGCATTTGTTTTTCGGTGAAAAAAAGTTGTTCACAAGGGTTTGCAGGTAAACATAACAATCAATCTATTCCGTTTTGCATTCCCCTTATTTTTTCAGATTCGTTTCGCTGACACTGGCACCGCTTGGGGAACAATTTGCGCTGACGGATGGTCACTGTTGGAGGGAAACGTAGTGTGCCGGCAGCTCGGGTTGGGTTATGCAAATGATGCCATTCAGACGGATTTTTTCGGTGGGTCGAATCGATCGGAGATCCTGTTGAGCGGAACGGAATGCTATGGCAATGAGACCAACCTGGGCGAGTGCTTGCACCATGAAGTCGGATGGCACAGTAGCTGTAGCGAGCGAGGGACCCATGTGGCAGCCGTTACTTGCGTGGAAAAAATGGCCGATTTGGCATTTGACCATGTGGAAATGGAACAATCGCTTCACCTGGAAGATAGATTGATGTATTTGCTGCAATGTGCCATGGAGGAAAATTGTGTTGCTTCACAGGCCTACGACATCCAGCGGGACAATCCGAACTGGCACTTGGAGACGAGACGGTTGATGAAATTTACTGCCCGGGTGTTGAATACCGGGACGGCGGATTTCCGACCTCACATTCCGAAACATCTGTGGGAGTGGCATCTGTGTCATATGTAAGGGTGTGATTTATGAGGCGAATGCTTATTCTGAGTTTCGTTTTTTTTGTTCCTCCAGGCATTACCACAGCATGGAGGTGTTTGCTACGTTTGATATTTATAACGCACAAGGGGTGAAGGTGGCCGAGGGTCATAAGGCGTCTTTCTGCCTGGAGGACAACCAGTGTCTACCGGGAACGGAACCCAAGTATGCATGTGCCAACTATGGAGACCAAGGTGTGTGATAATTTTATGATTTTCGAACGCTTGAATAATGCTTCTATTTTCGAATTTAAGGCATCTCGGTGAACTGCGCAGACATCTACCGCCACAACATCGACTGCCAGTGGGTGGACATAACTGAGCTTGACTTTGGTCTCTACACCCTCCGGGTGGCCATCAATCCCGAGTTCAAGGTACCGGAGATGGGCTTCGATAACAATGCGGCCGTCTGTAGCTTGCTCTACACGGAGACCTACGCCCGGGCGTTCGACTGCAAAATTACGCGGCCCTAGGGCGAGTGTGAAAAGTGGCGAAGATTGTTGCACGGAACGGAAAGGAAAATAAACGTACATTAAACACTGTGTTGCTGTGCCTCTATTAAGTTTAATTGAGTTTGAAATTAGTTGTGGCTGGTGAAATTTCTCGTTTTCCATTGTGATGTCCCTCGGGAGGTTTGGGGTAGGCAACGAAGTTAGGGACAAGGCACTAATTACGAGGAGAAATGTTGAACCTCTGCTCATCGTGAAGGAGTTAGTTCAGGATGGTGAAGAGAGTGTGGAAAATATGCTGAAAATGTAAGAAATAAGCTTGTGGTAATTAAATGGTTTGTTAAACCACGTTTTACCATCAGGGGTAGTGTTTTAGTCTCATAAGTAGGGCTGATGGTGAGTAATTACCTTGGAGCAAAGTCTGGAAGCTGGGAAGTTTTAAATTTAAACTTTTTTTTGTTTCCCGTCAATCTGCCCTTCAGGATCCGCAAAAGGTCGACGTTCAATATGAACTCATCATGCGATAATTAAAATCCGATCAATGTCGCTCTCAGTACGACTAGAATACCTAGAAACCCACTCAAGTTAGCAGTTCATAGATACATAATTACTTTACCTCTAATCGTAAACTAAACATAAAACAAGAAGCATTGTTAATTTTAGCCTTTCCCGTAGCCTTCGCCATAGTGGTTACCTGTACAAAGAGCCTTCTGGTATCAATTCCAATTTATCGGGACATGAAAACAGTCATAACTCTTCCAATGACTGATGACTGAACACACGCAATTCTCCCGGTAGGGGTGGACTGCCCGACACGAACATGGCAGCAGGTCTTATTGGTTTTCTCTTCCAATTTCAATGAACCATCATCGTCCATTAAGAGGCGACCCAGATGTACTAACTATATATAAGTAGACTTGTGGTCGTTGTAAATCAAATATTGACTTCTTCGGTGAGAACGTTCTAGCAAACCGATGCAATCATCCCATTATGAATACATGCAATTTCACTTGGAATTTTCTGCTGAACTTTGAACGATTGGATAATTACGCGTTTACCTACACAGATAAATGAAGGTGGAAAATCAGCTCTCTTCTCACCTCCCACATGCTCTTGCCCTGTAAATGGGTCGACTAATCGGCGCTATTAATTTTGGCCATTAGCACAATTCCACCCCCGACTCATTATTTTAATTATTTTCGTGATAGAGACGTTAGCCATCGATTGATGCGATAAGGGCATGAGTACGAACAGACAAATCATGATGGCTTAGGATCATTTTTATTGGGTTCAACGACGTTATCGGATCGATTGTTTGACAGGTCATGTCTTATCAGTGCTTAACAAGTATTCGACAGGTATATTGGATAAGCTTGAAAGCTTATTAGCTCAGCTGGAAGTCATATAGATTACCAGCATGTCAACTCTGTTTTCTCAAGCGCCGCTGTGTATCGATCGTCGTTTGCCTGCTGATGCACAGTCACGCTATTTATTTTTCGTTTCTCTCCTGTAGCTTTCCATTGAGCTTTAACTTCCTATTACAGGTCTTTTTTTTTCGTATTACCTTGTGTAACTCGAAATTAAATATAATTTGATTTCTAAAGACTTGAAAGATTGCTACAACGTCTGTCTGTTGATGGATTGGAGCGAACCAACAGCCAAAATGTAATCAACATTTTGAGTAGCACAAAAATAACACTCATCGTAATTTGGACAGCAGAGTACAAAGCAAAAGCAAGAATTTAATTTTTTTGCCAAAATTCCAATTGCAAAAAACTTGCAAACAGTTTGCCAGTAAAATCCCTGCAGCGAGCTGTCAGCTATAATATTTCTTATCAAATCATTGCCAGCTGTCAAATTGCCATTTTATTTCCGAGCACCGATACTGACAATTTTGTGCCAGCAGCAGAGTAAGCAAACAATCGTTTATTCAAACTTGATGAGATAGTGATTATTTGGCTGTTGGATTCTTGTTTTTGTCTAAAAAATTGTTTTATTTCATTCCTGCTTGAATACTCGTGTACCTGTATAGCCCAGTGCCATATATGTAATGATCCCTGAAGTCCGCCTGTTTTCAGAATAATGCAAGAAAAACGTGAAAAAAGGATCAGTCTTGTGGTTTACCATGTCCAACGACAAGCGTATAAAAATACAAAATATCACTGGCTGTATGGTTATTGCAGGGTGCGGCAGAAAATAATGCGAAAATTTGTTCTATTTCTTTCAAATCCCATTTTCAACTAATTCAAGCAATAATATCAACATTTTCGAGTGCAGTTACCTCTATAAAGTCCCTTTAAACAAATTTATTCAATATGTCCTCCATTTTTATTAATAACATCCTCGAGCCGACGCCGGACGCCAGAGCATGCCTTCCGGTCGTAGTCCTCCGACATTGACTGCCATGTGCGTGTTATTGTTGACTTCAGGGTTCTCACACTAGGGTGTGATGTTTTGCAGGCTCGTGCTTCAACATATGCCCAAATCGAATAATCCAACGGATTAAGATCTGGACTGCTAGGGGGCCTTGACCCAGGGAGGCACTTGGTCCTTTAAAATACCGATATACACTTCGGTATTGATTTCAACTCCAGCATCAATGAAAACAGGCGGCATTTTCAAACCGTTGGACGCCACCAAGCCAAAAATCATGACACCAGCCGGATGTTTGGTTTGAAATTTGAATTTTACTTTTTCCGGAACGTTCTCCATTTTCTGCGGGGAAATGAACCGGTCCGTGCGGGCTGTTGGCCACAGCATCGATGCTGAAAAGCGTATCGTCGGAGAACAGGATTATCATTTTTTCCTTCTTCAACAAGGAAAGCAATCTCTTGGAACGAGTCACTCGTAGTTCCTTGACCCGGTCCGTAATCAAGTGGCGTTTCACTCTGGCTCTGGAAGATGCATGCAGGTCTTCTTTGATGATTCTCCGCATGGATTTCTCCGAAATATTGGCTTCCTTTGCAGGTTTTCTTATGGAACGCACCGGGTTGCTAGCAATTTTTGCACGGACCGATTTGATCACGTTCGGCGTACGTGCAAAGTGCGGACGTCCGCTTCCCGGCTTTCGCTGCTTAGGACCATCCTACAGGAACTTTTTTATGCTGTTGCCAAATGGCACCCTACCAGCTTGGCAATCTCTTTCGGCTTATTCTAGGCGAGCAACAAACTGGTGATCACTTCTTTCGCGAACATTTTGACGAATTTTCAATAAAACAAACAGAATGTTTGAATGCAGCACTTGAAAATAAACATAAACGAATACACTTTCGACAGAAATTAGTCACTAATTAACCCAATACTCAAGTTTGAACATTTTCACATTATTTTCTGCAGCACCCTGTGCGTCTCAGAAAAGCCAGTAGGAGAACTAGCCAAGCTGTATAGAATTTATCTTTCGAAGATCTTCAAATGGATCCGTGAATTAGAAGTGAACGCTTTCCGTACGACAGGTCTAGACAATTCGGAAAAAATAGGTTGAATGGTTGGGTCACTTATAAAGACTGGACTCGGAAAAAAATATTATTTTAAATCGGATACTTCTCAAATTTTCAGGAAATAAATAACTACCTATATATTAGCTATGTTTTGGCATAACTTGTTTATTGAATTTGCTCCCCCAAGCTGAATGCTCGTACATTTCTCTTAACACCGCTCATGAGATCTTGGGCGAGGCTTTGTCCATATTATTTACACAATTTCTCCCAGTTTTTCAGTTCAAAGCTTCATCGGTTTTGAATGTTTTTCCGCTTTTCTTCAACTTCTTCTTCATTATCGCCCAAAACTTTTCGATCGGACGAAGTTCTGGTGTATTTGGCGGGTTCGCCTCCTTCGGGACCACATTAACGCCCTTCGCTTCGTACCAATCCATTACAGGCTTGGCGTAATGGCACGAAGCGAGATCCGGCCAGAACAGCGTGGGACCACGGTGAGAGCGGAGGAAGGGCAGCAAGCGCTTCTGCTAGCATTCCTCTCGATAAATCTGCCCGTTTATGGTGCCGGTTGTAACGAACGGCTTGCTGTATCGTCCTGCCACAACAGGTTCTTCTTCGCGAATTTGTCCACCTTTCTCTTCCGGAACTTTTCCGGAACCTCCATGCGGAACGTACCGACAAAAAACTCGAGGCCGGGGATTTGTTTGATGTCCGCCTTGATATATGTCTCGTCGTCCATGACGAGATAGCCTGGCTTGATCAGCCACTCACGGTACAGCTTCCGTGCACGCAATTTGGCCACCGTGTTTTGCTTGTCAGTCCAGTTTGGCGCCTTCCTGACCGTAAAAACACGTAGCTCAGCCCGCTTCATGGCCTGCTGGACGAACCACTTCGACGAATTGACCTTTTAGGCCACGTCTCGGGTGGAAGGCTTCGGGTTATTCTTAAAGTACTGCCTTATCTTCCGCGCCTTCTCTGGGTATTCCGTTTTCGGTTTTCGGCCGCTTCCAGCGCGCCACTCGATGGTCTTCGTCTCCTGGAACATCTTCACAATGTGGGACACGGTGGAATGGTGGATTCCAAGCCTGTTGCCGATCCATCTGTGCGACTGACCAGGATTATCGATCACCGCGCCCAAGATTTGCTGGCGTAGCTCTTCTTGTTTCGAATGCATCTTGAAAACTACTTGACAGATCGCGATGAAATTTTGCACACATAAACTAGTATTATTGGAATATCTTCAAATCCTTCATTTCAAATTCAATTCACTCCCTCAACTCGAAAATTGTTGATCCTCAAGTCCCAGAAGGTCGATTTTTAATTTTCAAAAATTTGGTCGTCAAAATGAACGGGATCTTTGTATGCTATGCACTCCCAACGTGGACCATGGAGCAGTTCCATCAGATGCTGGATGCACTGACTGAAAAGCTCATCGGAAGAAGACCGGTCGTCATCGGAGGAGACTTCAATGCTTGGGCTGTGGAGTGGGGTAGCAGATGTACCAACGCTAGAGGGTGCAGCCTGTTAGAAGCTCTGGCAAAGCTGGAAGTTATATTATCAAACGTAGGTTCCACCAGCACTTTTCGCAGGGACGGTCGCGAATCCGTCATCGATGTTACCTTCTGTAGTCCGTCGCTGATGACAAATATGAAGTGGAGAGTGTGTGAGGAGTATACCCATAGCGACCATCTGGCGATCTGGTATCGCATCGGCCAGCGAAATCCTGTCGCAATACGAAGGAGAAATAGTTGCGAGCGGAAGTGGAAGACGAAGGTCTTCAACAATGAACTTTTTGTTGAGGCACTTCGGATCGACAACGAACTCTCGAACCAAAACGCGGGCGAGCTGACGAATACGTTAGTCAAGGCATGCGACGTAACCATGCAGAGGAAACTGGAGCCGAGGAACAAGCGGCGCCCAGCTTACTGGTGGAATGAGCAACTCAGCTTCCTTCGCGCTAGTTGTCTCAGAGCCAGAAGACGTGTCCAGAGAGGTCAAACCGCAGCAGACAGATAGGTACATAGGGTGGTGTTCCGAGTGGCCAGGACTGAATTAAAACGAGAGATAAGACTGAGCAAGACGAACTGCTACAAGGAGCTGTGCCGAGCCGCTGATGTTGACCCCTGGAGCAACGCGTACAGTATTGTCATGGCGAAGATCAAATGCCCATCAATGCACATTGGTCCGGAGGGGCGATTTTCAGGAATAAAATAAAAAGTGCACTTAGATGACGTGTAATCAAATTGGTGTTTTCAAAAAAGTTTTTGGTAAGATTAAGGCGCATCTGAAAAAGGGGTTGTCCATAAACTGAGCTCATCGGGGCACGATTTTTTTTTTTATCTTTTTTGTGTGACGTTTTAGGCTTTTGAAATATTCTACAAAATTGTAGAACTTATAATTTCCATAAACTTTGCAGAAAACACCAACTTGCTATCTTGTATTTTTTATTGAGATATGAAGCATTTTTTATGGGAACCCCTTTCAAATCGATTTCTTAGCTCTAACTTTTTTTTTTGATTTTTCCTTGGTCTACTATGTTCTAGAAAGTTTTTCCTTTTACTTAAACACACAACTTTTTAGAAGATAACAATACGCTATCTTTTAGAACTGAAATGATACAAGCGTTTTGTTGTTCAAAATATGCAATTTTCCAAGGGTTATATCTCAAAATGGTAAATGTTTTAATGAACATTTTAATGTTTTAATATATGGGGGGTAATTGATAATTACTAGGTGGGCATAAATCAAAGAAGTGTGGTTTTCAGTGAAAATACAGTCTTCAATGAGCTTTTCAATTGTAATTTCTTACTTTGAGTTTTCCGCGGCAGTTTTTCCTTTCACTGAAACACACAAACTTTTAGATGATGGCTGTACTCTAGCCCTTAAATATGAAAAGATACAGGCATTTTTTAAATCATCCTGGAACAGCCAAAAATTTCAAAGAAGTCCCGGCGTGTTTTTATGTGGGTATGCTTTCGGATTATGGGAAGGACTTGATTAAAAGTTATAATAGAGTTCAACGTACAATCTGTGTATGGCGTCGGCATAGTTCTCGAATTCATCGATATTAATACATGCTTTGCTGTTAATTACACACAATATCATGTGAAATCGTTTCAGAAGATGCTTGATAATCCCAGTAAATTGCGCAACAATCAACCAATTTTCAAAAAATCTTCGGGCCTTGTTCCCGTCATTGGAGTTCCTTCCAGCAGGTCTTGGCTCGTTTATCCGCAAACCGAGTTGTTGTTTGAGCATATTCTGTACTTAAGATTCTCGTTGCTTAACGGCAACTTTTGCCTTGCTCACGCGCCATGTCGGTTTATCCAAAACTAGTCTACTTATAAATATATATTATATAAAAATCTTAAAACCATTTTAGTTATATCAAGTTCAATAATTCACCTGAATGAAATTTTCAACAACATTTCCATACTACGTATGTACGCGTGCAGAGGTGACATTCCGAATTTGAACTTTTCTGGATCTTTAGGGTCATCTTCTCTTCTGGCAGCGTTGAGATGTTTGCCTGAACGGCCGCAGATGTAGCAAGATTGAGTGTTGGTGCCAGTGACATCGTTGACGACTTTGGTATCAACCATACAAAAATACAGTTTTGGCACAATGGAAACCGCAATATTTTCCAACCGATAAACAGTGGGAGTTAACAAAATGATTTGCGTTTCCATTGACTCAATTCGCGTGAGGTCAATTCTGCACTCTCCTTTGCAAATTACAGTTTGATTGGGCTGCAGAGATTGACAGAAGAAGGCAACGTATTATCCCAAACTATTTTTTCCGTTGCAGACCCAGCTTGTCGTGCTGTTAAACGTTGAGAATGCAAATATGTGCGAATCACTGTATTCATTGATTTCACCGTCTTCGAACTCTTCTCTGAAACCTTGCTTGTACCTTGCGTGATTGCTGCTACCATCACAACCCCACTTATAAATCAATTTTAGTTCGTGTCTATCAGAAAACTGTTGCAGTTTTTCCAAAGGAACTTGACTGTTTACTAAGCGAGTAGTAGTGTGGTCTACAAGATTTTTAAGCCGAACCTCTGCCACGGATGGTGAAATTGATATTCCTGTATGAAGAGTGTATATGATTTTACTTGTAGTTAGTACCAGCTGGATTCTTTTTAAATATTTACCTGAAGGGTAGCACATCGATTTTGTCTCAAGAATTTTGTTATATGCTGGATACATATCTGCTCCATTTTGAAGAGTGCTAAGTCGAATATCCATGTACTGTGCTTTGGAAAAGTTATTTTTGAAAATGAACGCAAGAGCTTCTTCCGGGGAATATGCTTTAACAGTAATGGAGTTATCTGGTACATCAAATGAAGCTGAATCTTCCCTAACCTGCTGTATCATATTGCCAACATTCTTCATCCCTATTACGTAAAATAAGTTTATACATTTTTCATTTACTTTACATGTCATCAAATAGCCAACCTGCCGATTGATGCTGCAAGATTCTGCAGCAAACATCAATTCATCCGGAGAAAAATGTTTACGTAAAGCATGTGTCTTTTTCTGCTTGGACCTTTTTCCGGACGCTCTGAAGAGCTTCTTGGGGCGGCCCTTTGGTGTTGTTGAGACATTCATTGTATTGAGAACTAGTTTCCCTTTTAACCAATTCGAGTTCGTTGTTTCAAACCGTTCTCGATGCCACAAATTGTTGAATTTGGAAACAAATCTGGTAATCTTTTTCTTAACTACCGTGATATTCATCTCACTGCTAGAACATTTACTTAAAACGTGCTCCAAAAGGTCTGTTACACCCTTTCCTTGCATCAAAATTTCAACTAATTCCGAGATTGTGATGGACATTTCTATAAAAAAAAAATCATTCCCAATCATAGTGTTCAGTTTTAGCTAGGCTTTGGCATGAAAGGGAACTCACCTGGACAGAGGACCAATTGTTCAGATGGTTTGCTTGCAAGTCGATTTCGTCCTTTTCTAGCTGCTTATTTCTTCGGCTTGAAGTTTTCTTTAAACACTTTTCCGATTGATAAATATTGTTTTTTATTACCGTACTCTGCAATGGTTGTTAGGATAGTGAATTATTTTCCCTTCCTTGGATTCCATGGCTTACTTGATTTCCTCAACACATAGTATGTCGCATGACGCCCCCTTTTATTGTTATTGTTGAAAACAGTATGCTTCGATAAAAAAAATGCCTGTATCTTTTCATATTTAAAGGTTAGAGTACTGCCATCATCCAAAACTTTGTGTGTTTCAGTGAAAGGAAAAACTTTCTTCACCATAGAATGCCGCGGAAAACTCAAAGTAAGAAATTACAATTGAAAAGCTCATTGAAGACTGTATTTTCACCGAAAACCACACTTTTTTGATTTATGCCCACCTAGTAATTATCAATTACCGCCCATATATTAAAACATTAAAATGTTCAGTAAATCATTTACCATCATGTCACGGAATTTTATTTTCAAAATGTTTGCGCCATTTTGAGATATAACCCTTGGAAAATGGCATATTTTGAACAACAAAACGCTTGTATCACTTCAGTTCTAAAATATAGCGTATTGCTGTCTTCTAAAAAGTTGTGTGTTTAAGTAAAAGGAAAAACTTTCTAGAACATAGTAGTAGACCAAGGAAAAAAAAAAGTTAGAGCTAAAAATCGATTTGAAAGGGGTTCCCATAAAAAATGCTTCATATCTCAATGAAAAATACAAGATAAAGAATGTGCACACCAAAAAGTAGTCGTCGGAAATGCCCTAATGCAGTCTTTTCCGTGTACGCTTTGCTAATCCGATCACTACTACATGAATATTAATGTATGTGTTCTATGATGAAGACGTCGTTTGGCTACAGTAACCTTTATTCAGTAAAATGGCGTCGAATCAAGAACGCGTGCGCGAAGCAATTTTGCACAAAAGAGTGGAAAATCCAGATATGTCGCACGGCGATATTGCCAAGTCATTAAAAATCGCAAAATCGACGGTTACTAAAGAGCTAAAAAACATTCAGCAGCGCTTAACTTTAAAGAGAAAGGTCGGTTCCGGAGGTAACCATGATTCTCGTTTCGTCGCGGAGAGGAAGAAAGTGATTAAAGAATTTAAGAAGAAACCGAATATCTCCGTTCGTGATGTGGCGAAAAAAGTGAAAATGTCTCCATCGTTCGTCCAGAAAGTGAAGAAAAGTGCAGGCTTGAAATCATTCAAAGTAGGTGTTGCTCCAAATCGTAACGACAGCCAGAACAAGAGCGCAAAATCTCGATCGAGAAAATTATATGACACTATGCTGAAGGAATACGACTGCATAATATTGGACAACGAAACATATTGCAAAGCTGACTTTAAGCAGATACCGGGACTACAGTTTTATACCTCGTTGCAAAGAGGAAATGTTGCTGATTGTTTTAAGCAAAAAAAAAATGTCGAAGTTCCCAAAAAATACCTCGTATGGCAGGCAACTTGTGGATGCGGTCTCAGAAGCGACATCTTCATCACGACTGGCACTCTAAATGGACAAATTTACGTAAAAGAGTGTCTGAATAAACGACTGTTGCCGTTCATTCGGGAACACAACGGTTCGGTGCGGTTTTGGCCTGACCTGGCATCCTGCCACTATGGAAAACTAGCTAAGGATTGGTACATTGCTAATGGTGTAAATATTGTCCCAAATTATTGCAATCCGCCAAATTCGCCAGAACTCCGTCCGTTCGAAAAGTATTGGGCTCTGGTCAAGAGGAATCTTCGAAAAACGAATAGCGTAACAATTGATGAGAAAAGCTTCAGGCGTAACTGGCAGAAAGCAGCAAAATTGGTGACGGATGACACTGTGCAAAAACTGATGGAAGGTGTCAAACGAAAGGTGCGGGCATTTGGATATAACAGGTCAAATTGACTTAACTGTATATGTTTTATATTTGTATTTTTATGAAGTCTTAAATAAATGATTTACTTTTGATTTTCTCATATTTTCCATTTAATACCACTAATTTCCCGTTGACTACTTTTTGGTGTGCACATTCTTTAGCAAGTTGGTGTTTTCTGCAAAGTTTATGGAAATTATTAGTTCTACAATTTTGTAGAATGTTTCGAATGGCTAGATTTTTTGAACGTCACACAAAAAATAAAAAAATAAATCGTGCCCCGATGAACGCAGTTTATGGACGACCCCTTTTTCAGATGCGCCTTAATCTTATCAAAAACTTCTTTGAAGACACCAATTTGATTACACGCCATCTAAGTGCACTTTTTATTTTATTCCTGAAAATCTCTCCTTCGGACCAATGTGCAATGGCTGCAGAGCTATGTGCAGCAAAACTTAAAGTTATCGTAGATGGACTTTTCCCGACGCACGATCCACCGACGTGGCCACGTACGTCCTACGGCAAGGAAGAGAGAAGTAATGTTGAGGGCATGCAAGTCTCGTGTGAGGAGCTCGCGGCAGTGGCAAAAGAGCTTAAGGTGAGGAAGGCACCTGGACCGGATGGAATCCATAACGTGGCTCTGAAAGGGGCACTCCTGGAAATGTTCAGGGGTGTGCTACAGAAATGTCTAGAGGAAGGCCATTTCCCGGACAGGTGGAAAATACAGAAATTAGTGTTGTTGCCGAAACCAGGAAAGCTTCCAGGGGATCCAGCATCGTATAGGCCAATATGCCGATTGGATACGCTTGGGAAACTCCCGGAGAGAATCATCCTCAACAGGCTGACGAAATTCTCAGAGAGCGAGCACGGGCTATCGAGGATGCAGTTCGGTTTCCGGAAAGGGAAGTATACGGAGGATGCCATTCGGAGTGGTCGAGATAGCTATAAGGGCGTCCACACAGAAGCGGAGAGGCAATCGATATTACGTTGTAGCGATTGACGTTAAGAACGTCTTCAATTGCGCCAGCTGGGAGGCTATCGCCGAGTCGCTGCACAGAATAATTACCTGTGCAGAATCGTGAAGAGTTACTTTCAGAACCGGGTGCTGATCTACGAGACCTCTGTGGGGTGAACATCACGGCGGGAGTTCCGCAAGGTTCCTTCTTTGGACCAACACTTTGGAACGGGATGTACAACGGGGTGCTGATGCTGAAGCTTCCCAAAAGCGTTGTGATCGTTGGCTTTGCAGATCACATCGTATTATTGAAACAAGCACACAATGCTTGGCAAAAGATTGTGTGCTTGTTTCGAAATACTACCTCGCAATGCCCTCCGCCCAATTTTCACAGCTACTTCTATTCAATCTTCACAGCCTGCCGTGCGCTAACGGAACTATCAATACTTTCTCTTAACAACTTTGTTCTAGCAAAAAAAGTGCCGTCTACTCCTAGAGCCTCACGTGTGATGAGAGATTATTTCCTTCTCAGAAACAACATCATCAATATGTTTTCATGTTGATTCAAATAATGTCTACATACCTCATTTATCGCCAAAGTCCCGACTGCACCATTAGCTATCTTACACTGGTTCGCCTCGCGTTCTATATACTAGCGTTGAATAGCATAGCCCACAAAGAAAAGAGTAACGAAAGGACAGTATGAAGCAAAATTCATAGGAAAGGACGGATCAAAGCAAAAACATTTCAATATTTACCAACTGTATGTGTTATGATATTTATAAATTAGATGATACTATTATTTTAACACACCAACGCGGTTTTACATGAACCTAGCGGTTATATCCCTGATATAACCCACCTCAATTTGTTTGTAGTTAAAGTCGAGGTGCTGTCAACTTGCGTGTCTTCGATATATCTACGGGTATTGAAAAGGTGCATTTTATATTTTTGTTTAAATATTTATGTTTTATCGTGTACGTGTATTTAATGGAGTATGGAGTGTTATTTTGCGTATTGTGTATTTTAAGCAGCATTTCAGTCTAGTATAAGATGTAAGATTTGTTTTTAAACCCACCCACTTTGGACTTACCTAACTGTACCATATTAGTGAGTTTATTCGTATTTTGATACGGAGGTATATATATTTTTTTAAATGATTGCTTCTTAGTTGTCAGGTGCAACAACTTATAGTTTCATTTGAAAACAGTTTCAGTGCAACCTCTCTTTGAAATTTAAAAATATATTCCAAATGTCTGTAAAAGTCTGCAACTTAAATAAAATGTCTGCTAAATGTCTGTATCGTTAAAAAAGTCTGCAACAAAAATGAAAAGTCTGTGAATTTACAGACATTTATGTAAATATGGCATCCCTGGTCAGCACTTTCCTAGACGAGTGCCATCGAAATTCCGTTGCTGTTGCTAAGGGCGTTCTGAATCGACAGCAATACTTGGTGCATGTGCCAACGTAACTATACAGGCATACCTCGATATAAAGCAACAATATTTTTCGGCTTTCTTCGTCTATTTTTCACTCAGTATAAGTCATTCATACAAATCGGTGATTGATCGGTGTGGTGTCATCATTTTTCGAGATTGGATTGTGATTTGCGAGAAATCGACGAACAAAGTCAAAAAATAAAGTTGCTTTATGTATATGGTATTCTCATTTTTTGGACATGTTTTGAAAGTGTATTCGAACTTATTGAACACTCTGTACAGGTTCATAAAAAATCTCAGCTGTTGCATGTGTTGTTTAAAAACCATTCCGAACCCTACTTGTTTTGAGATCAAAGTTGCCCCATTTTACGATATTGATATTTAACGTAACATCGCAAAACTCACAAAACTGCTTCAAACAGAATAACACACTGCAACAAAAGTTTGTTCGAGCCTTTGAATACTGCCAAGATAGTTCTTATATGGAGACGCATGGCTTCTAAAACTGTGTCACAAACGACCACAGAGCTCTCTACTCATCAAACCCGTCCCACTGATTGCCTGAAGTCGAAAGCAAATGTGGCCGCTCCTCATATTGCATCCGGACGCACGCGCGCGCGATAACTCCGCGCTAGCCGTCGTGAATTGCAATTGCGATAGGTCTAACAGTGCCTACAATAATTTACGTATCAATTTAATTGTCAACAAAGGTCGACGCTATAACGGCCGGCGCGCATTATTGAAGCTGATCCACACTTTGCACTATCGCATCACCGCCTTTCAATAGTTAATAGTGTTTTAGTGAAGGGTGAAACAAACAAAAAAAAAACTCTCTGCCGCCTCTCTCAAAGTGGAGCTAATAGAAGTGCGCCGCGAGTAATCAATCCTACTGAGTTACCCACTGACACAGTGACAGTGATGTGAGGGCACGACCGATGCGCGTAGCACGTGAGACTAGGCCAGGCTGGGTTACCCAAACAAAAACAATAACAATCCACCACTACCAGCGTGCATTTGCGTATCAACGAACGATTCCGAACGGAGCCTCTCAATTCGAAAAGATTAAGCTACGCTCGACGGATCCGGCTGCCCGGAGAGAGCGAATTCAGTTCCGTAGCTACCGTCGTGAAAATTGGATCGTTTTCCCGGATTCGTGGCAAGCGTTTGGAAAACTGTTTGCAACAGTGTTGTGCGCGTTGCTCCCTCCTGCCGACCTGAGGGGGAAGGAAATTTGTGTTCTGTCTAGAGGGTAGGTGGGCGGTGGGTGGTTGTTGTCGTCTTCGTCGTCGAAGGCAATGGGTCGTGCTTTGTTGAGGTGTTTTTCTGGGGGTTTTCAGCATTTAGTCGATAGTTAGGAGACAATTTTCTTGCCAAGGGATCGGGAGTGCGTTCAACAGAAGAGAAACTACGGCGGAAAACTTGAGCCCGGATTGGTTGAGGATTAGTGAGAAAAATGTGTTTTTGATGCGGGCAACCCTCCGGTGCCAGAGCGCCAGTAGTGTGATTGATGGATGGGGGAAAATTTTCTACAAATAGTGTGCCACAGTGTGTTGGATAGAAAGTTTTCAACTCTTCGCAGAACGTTCGCTTTGAGTTGGTTCCAAATTGCTTTCAATGTCAAGGGTATCGCACGACCGTTGTCGAGGAGTGTCACCTTCAGGCAAAAGCGAAGCAACATGCTCGGAAACATGTGTATGTGCAAGCGATCACGATAAGTACCCGTGAACTGTGGAATTATGTCACAATTGCTGGACTGTGGAAGCGCGACTAGAATTATGAAACACGGTGTAAGCTGGCTGGGATGATGACGAACAGAAGAAAGTGAAAAAGCGTGTGAACAAAATTTGGTCTCATTTGTAGTGTCCTGCGGTGTTCAAACTGGTGTTCTGATGGAGCATCCTGTTGGATAGTTAAATTTCAACGACTTGATTTGTTAACCTTTTTAGCAATGCGATAAACAATAACTCAAAGTGCTCAATTTTCCCTGTTTCACATAACAAATCACCTTTCGGACAGGTTTGTGATTAATTTTCTTTGGAAAAACCTCCTACTTGAGTTTGCTATACTCTAGGGAAACTTGTATCCACAAAATGTAATCCACGTCTCGGCTAACCGTTCGATTGGAAAACCACAAAATTTCGTGCCCACACCAGTACTCATACCACCCCGCCGTGCAAAGCTCCAGTGAGAAAATTCCCTGGGCACTCGTTTTTCATTACCGTCACTTTTGCACCTCCTCCTGGCATATCCTGGCATCATTGTAGCTGCCAGAAGCCTTGTTATCCATACACCACCATCCGTTATTGTCGAGCCAGGGTTCACGACAGCGGCGAAGCCATCTCTTTACGCTCTCACTTGGAGAAGAGCTACGCAACAAATTCAGTAAGAATGTCTCTCTATAGAGATGGATCCGACTTTGTTGGGAAGAAACTTCTAAGCAGCCAGACAGCCGTATTTCTTATCACCGTGTTTTTGTGGTGGTGAACTTTTGAATATTTAATACCCTGTGAAGGTTTTGCTTCTAGAAGTCGACGCCGAAGACGGTTGTGTATTTTCGCTCTCAGAATCAATGGAGGCGCCATATGCGACCGTCCGTGCAAAACAACAACACCGTTTTCGGTTGACAAACAACTCCGTGTTTGGTTGTGTGGGTGATCCGAATGCCGGTTAGTGTTACGTGCGGGAATTGAGAGAGAATCGCTCTTATAATTCATGATATCGATACAACTGGTGTTTTTTTTTCACGTTCCGTGAGTTACTCGATGGTGGTCTCTGGCTGTGGGCCGATTGTTAAGGCAGTGTTACAATTGGAGAATTTACAGAAATGGCAGATTTTTGGTGAAAAAATGAATAATCTGAAATGAATAATACACGTTGACTATACGTTCACCTACTATTGAAAACTACTAGAGGAATGTAATGGGGGGAAATTTGTATCACAGTAAGCGATGTTAAATAAACATCTGAATCACAAAAGCTATAATTCCTATCAAGAACAAAATTATAAATTGCATCACTTTTAGGATCCCTCAGCTAGTGTAGAAAATGGATCTAGCTCCCTGAAGTCAACTGTTTGCATTAAAAAAAATGCGGTGATAAAAAAAGCTAAGACAGATAATTGCTTTCGATATATTTCCCATGGAAGGTAATTATTTAAGCTTACTTGCAAAAAAAAATCTACGCCCTTGCGAGCGGCCTTCCGGCAGTTAACCGGAACATTCGTGTCGGCATGTTTTTGATTTCTTTCTTCGTTTTATTTATCAATTACTCCTCAGTTTTTGCGACAAAATTGTTGGGGTAGATGTTACGCTTCAGGTTGGCCCAGAAATTCTCGATGGGAAGCAGCTGGGGAACGTTGGGCGGGTTCGCCGACTTGGGTACCACATCGATATTCAGCCGCTCCATCTCCTCCAACGATCGCTTCGAGTAGTGGGCCGACGCCAGATCCGACCAGAGCACCGCGTCTTTGCCCTTATGGTATTTCTTGATGAATGACGCAACTTCCGGCAGGCATTTCCCCGTTCACGGCCAGTCCGGAGCGAAAGAAGAGCGGCTTTGACATCCCCTTCTCACTGATTATCAGCCACAGGTGTGTGAAATGAACTTCACCTCGGAGCTCACTTCCTTCGTGGTGCCTACGAAGTGCCTTGCCTGTCCTTGCCATCCAGGGTGAGATTGGTCTCGTCGTCCATCACCACCGCCATGTCGCGATTCGCCGGGAAAGTCCAGTTGACCATCTTATTCAGCCGTTGCCGCTGCGTCATTGCCTGCAGCTTCGAAACCAGTGGACGTGACTTCCGCTTCCTGACATGTATGTTCATATTCGCCTGGTATTTTTTCACTGTTTGGTCGGTTGAACCGACCTCCCGGCCAAGCGCACGCAGCGATGTAGCCACTTTTCCCTCGGTCTTCCTCTTCAGCATCTTTTGGAGCTTCTTGTCGCTCAGGGTCGTTGGCCGTCCGGAACTGGGCTTTCTTTCGATGCGATTGTTGTCTAATAGTGCCAAGATGTTGTAGATGCCGGAACGGGCGTATCCGGCGTCCACAAAGTGCCGCACGATGTCCGTTTTCGACGCGGCGGGGTGCCGTTCTTTGAACGCGCACACTTCTGAACGGAGTTGCTTCACTGTTTTTGCCATCACGGCTAGAGTTCGACTGATAGAGCTGTCAAATTTTGTCTGCTGACTCATGAGTTACTATGATTGATGCTGCATGGGTAGTTTCGTCAGTGCGGGTGAAGGTAAACCCATGAAAAATCGGCAATTTTTGTCAATTTTTTAAATGCAAACGTTACGTTATCATCGTTTAAAAAATGTTATTTCATGAATTACCGTTCATTACAAAAAAACAAAAAAATCTATACTCCCAAACAGTGAGGGTAAGACCGGCACCTCATGGGGGTAAGCCCGTCACCCATAGGGGTAAGACCGGCCTGCTTTATCAAAACAGTTATTTATTGTTTTATTTCAAAGAAAATGAATAGTGGAGTTTAGAGTGAAAGTAAATATTAATAGTATGTGATGAATAAGGGTTAAGCCATGAATAACGTTATCTATTAAGTTGGTTTATTTAATAGTTGAAAATTATGTGCTCTTTTAAAAGTTCTCCGACGACGTTTTTCAAAGCTACCCAACAAACATCGGTGTCGAATAACTGCTTGTTCAAACAAATTTGGAGAAGTTATTCAGCTTTCTAGAAGGAAAAGCTGAACAACTTCTCCAAATTTGTTTGAACAAGCAGTTATTCGACACCGATGTTTGTTGTCCAAAATTTTTTTCTTTCCCCCCTTCTCCCCTCTTTCTCTCCTTTTTTTTTTTTCTTTCTTACATAACTATCCCTTTCTTCCCTTTTTTTTTTTCGTTTTTTTTTTCCCCCGTTTTTGCAAAATTTTCTCTAGTGAGATCATAAAAGAAGATTCTCCAGACTGCTGACTATTGACCATGTTGGCGTTAGTTGATCCAGCCACTGTCGAATCAATCGCATTTCCCTACATCTCTGAAACTGGTTCCGGCTCTGTATCTGGCAATACTTGATCAGTGACCAACGACGGTGCGAAAGAACTTTCTTCGAAAACCGATCGTACACAAGGCCACAAACCGCATTTCTTGAAGCCATTAATTGCAATCGATATTGCAGCAGCCTTTTGAAAAGCGGTACCCATTAGTTGCATGATATTAATATGCATTAATAAATAAATATGGATTAATATGCCTTAAATGGAGCCATGAACGAAACGTTCAACGGTTGCAATTTATTGCTGCAATGGGGACCCAACAAACATCGGTGTTGAATTAGAGCTTGTTCAAACAAATTTGGAGAAGCTATTTAGCTATTCTAGAAGAAACAGCTGAATAGCTTCTACAAAATTTGCTTGAACAAGCTCTAATTCAACACCGATGTTTGTTGGGGAGGAAGGACCAAAATCATCACATATTCTTCTTTCGGGGTCTCTCAGTAACCGCCAAATTCTTGGTATGGGATGAATGACCATCGATCAACAGCAGTACAGGATAAGATTCTGAAGCGTGAACGTGATCAAGGAAATGCTCAAACCATGTTGTGAACACTTTGATAGTCATGTATCCTGATGGATTACACGCAAACTTTGTTCCTGGGGGTGCTGCTTGTTTGAGAGCATCATTCATTCGAGCTCTGGGGAAAATAACGAATGGCGAAAAGTGATTACCGCTCGCAGACATACTCATGACAACAGTAGTTGTCTTTCCTCGTTCTGCTGACAAAATAATGCCAGGAAGTTAGGAAGATCCTGAAATTAAACATAAATGTGTATTGAAATGCAATAAAAAATCTTTCATATTTAACACGCGGTGGAGAAAACTTCACCTTTTCTAGTACGTCTTCGTACATCTCAAAAAAGGCATTAACGGAAACTTTGTTGAACGCTCTGGCCCTTGCAGCTGACGTAGCTTCTGCCGTCCGGAACGTAAGTTTCGGATTACGCTAAAGAAATCCAGCCAACCATTCGCGTCTTGCATTTTCTTTTGGGTGTTGAAAGTTCGAAAGTCCAAAAGCAAGCTTCCGTACGTCGGCCATTGTGTTTCCATAGAATCGGCTTTCAAAGTCCCGCAAA
Organism: Aedes koreicus; assembly: GCA_024533555.2. Lineage (NCBI taxonomy): Eukaryota > Metazoa > Arthropoda > Insecta > Diptera > Culicidae > Aedes > Aedes koreicus. The sequence continues at coordinate 47,976 of JAHHFK020003217.1, read as the reverse complement.
TGTTGCAAGTGCTCAGCTTCCTGGTCTGGAGTGAAGATGGCTTCTCTTGATCTAAGTTTCGATCTTGCCACCTTGCCAAAGACGTGGTCCTGTCATGTAGTCCTTGGAATTTCAGAAGTTTTGGAAGCACTGTTAACAGAAATCCCACGCCCGGCAGCCCCCTCTGCACGGATAAGCTGCTCCTGGTTTCAACTACCACGGCAAGTTTTTCTTTTGTAGTTGCGAGGCATCTTAAAAAAAAAGGGAATTTCTGCAACATTCTGTAATCCAATACATGGTATTCTATAAGTTCGAATACAACTGTTCATCGTTGTTTAGGTGCGCACCATAAGCATTCTGTGTATTGGTATTGGTGTCAGCTTTAGTCTCATACATAGGCTAACCAACACGCACGGTGTTGACTTGCTGTCATTTGTTGTTTGTTTACCGCGCACGGTGAAGGAGTACCGCGACGTCGTAGTAAAGTAGTTTGCGAGAGGTGAGCGACCCGGCGACATATTCCGGTGGTTGAAATCCCACGGGATGAAGCGAAATTTCATCTATATCACCATCCGTCGATACCGGGAGACGGAATCGGCCAAGGACCGTGCGAGATCCGGGCGGCCGCGTTTGGCGAGGACGCCAGGAACCATCAAGGTGGTAAGGGAGCGGGTTCGTCGATAAATGAACCGCTCGATCCGGAAGACCGCTGCTGACCTGGATGTGTCCATCGTGTCTATCCACACCATCATGATAAAAGACCTGGGATGCAAGCCGTACAAGAAACGCAGGAGTTCGTGTTTTCTGATGAGAAAGTCTTTGTTTTGCTACAGCCGCACAATGTCCAAAATGATCGGCTGTGGGCGTCGACGTTGGCTAGCATCCCCCCGTCCCACATACACATCCCGCGGTTCCAGAAGGCCGCGTTGGTGATGATTTGGGGGGCCGTTTGGCGTATTGAGAATCCAGGCGTATTGAGAAAAACGCGAAAATCTACGCCGCGTACTATAAGGTCGAAGCTCTGGAGACGGTTGTAGCCCGGCTTTTCGGAATCTCTATGGGAAGGATCATTACGTCTTTCAACAGGACGGTGCACCGGCCCATACGGCGAATATCGTCCAAGCGTTGTGTCTGATTTTCTCGATAAGACTTTGTGGCCTCTCAGCTCACCGGACCTTAATCCCCTGGACTTTTATGTTTGGTCGTACACGCTGGCCAGGCAGAACGAACATCAAGTGCGCACTATGGACCAATTTAAGAAGCTCATTTCCAAGATCTGGGACGAGATGTCGATGGACCAGGTGCGTGCCGCGTGCGATTCTTTTGAGAAACGTCTCAAGCGCGTCATACAGCAGAAAGGGGTACCAATAATATATATAGCAGCTGTGAACTGATTTAAATCAACAGTAAGGATGATTATGAGGCCAATCACAAGGTCTGATGGTGGTTTTTCATTGGGAAAACAAGGCAATGTTCAAAGGTTCTAGAGCCGCTTTCCACCGATTTCAACCAACAGTAAGGATGCTGTTGAGCATGCGCATGAGCATGAGCATGACGTATTGACCACCCGTGGTTTGCTACTTCGTGATTCATCGAATTCAGCTGAAGTTACACAGAGAACCAACAGAATGTCACTTGGGAGTAGTGAATCATACTCATTGTGCAATTTCTGGTGTCTTCATTTAGGGAAGGAATGATAGTTCTACGCTATTTGCTAATAAAGCTCGTATAGTGAACTGCACCTCCACGAGTATCTTAGGAAAGGAAATTGTCAGTGAGAAGTTTTTTGTTAGAGGTTTCATCGTGGTCGACGAGACAATAATGAGTGAAACGGTTTATTTTTATAGTCATTTCAATTTATAAGATTTTACGGAAATGCTCATTAGAGATATATAAAAAATACCATAGTAAAAATATGAGTGAATGTTTTGCTATACTGATTTAAATCAAAAGTCAGGATGCTGTTGGGGCAACTCACATAGTGTGATGGTGGTTTTTCATTTAGAAAACAAGTTAATTTTTTTTGGTATGGCTTAGGAGACGATTTGGACTGATTTAAATCAACAACATGGATGCTATTGGGGTCACTCACATAGCTCTTTGATGAGCTCTCTCCCCCTCAAGTCACTGTTTAAAATTAAACTCACTGAACTGCTCATCTGGAAACATTGTTGTTTCCAGCCCATGAAATAGATCAAGCGTCTTGAAAAAGGCTATTTGACTTTATATTGGTGTCTATGTTAGATCCATGTGGCATCCCAAGTAACAATTTTAGTTTTATTCCAACCTTATAGCACTCCTCCCAGCTTTGTTGATACAACTACATTCAAAACTGTTTTGTCTATCAACACCTCCTCTATGCTTCTTCAAAGCCAAAATGTGTACAAAGTGGCCCACTCTATAGACAGTTGTGAAAACAAGTTAATTAAACCTTTATAAGACTGTAACGATTTTGAAAATGTTCTGGTGAAAGGTGTTATGATCACTTGAGAACCTTCATGAAACCTATTGGCTGCCATGGAAACCAGCATACGCCCAAATGGCCACAGCTGTCAGAATTCACTGTGATATCGTGGTTTGTTTTTGTTGTAAATAATATCTAAGTAAAAGTAAAGTAGTCTAAGTAAAGTAAAAGTAAATAATATCTAAGAAAAAAGATCTAGTGTTGTGGGAAATATTGTTTGATAGCAAAATATCCAAAACAAATTGAGTTGCTTACAGCGTATTTTGCTCCAAATCATATGCGCATTTAACTTTATGGTGAATATTGGCACGATAAGAGCTGAAAATTCATGTGCCTCGGAAATTACGCGAGTTTACAACAATAAAACCAAAATTATAAAGAATATATTTCATAAATTAATCATGAATTTCCTGAATGTTGATGGAATTCAATAAAATCGGTCTTGGATCTACAGTTCATTTGCATTACATGTAAAATTTGGTGAATTTATTTTTCCAGATTTCATTTATTTCTTATATTTCAATATGGCGATTGAAAAAAATCACATTTTTGCCAAAAAGCCAATTTGTGTACACAATGACTAATATAAAACTATTTGATCATGTTATTTGCCGTTTTAAAACCCTCAATGCCGTTTAATGCATTTACTAGAGGCAAAATGGTTTTAAAATGGTATATCAACTGACCATAGTAAGATAATATGAATGAGTCATAAAACGGCATTTCAAAACAGCGTTTTACGAGTTCATAAAGTCAAAATAAAGCCTTTGGTTGGAGTAAAAGGAATTTGAGAAAACAAGGTGTTAAGATTGCTGTAAACAAGCTGTGTAGTTTCTCATTAACCTTACTAAAATATTAAACCTATTGGCACCTCTTGAGACCATAATTAAACCAAATTGATTATCCCAATTTCAAGTGTAATGGCGGCAAAATAATATCATCAGTCTTCACTAATGGAATGTTAAGGACATTCTTTTTGCCTATTTGAATCATCTTTCGCGGTGGCCAGTTGTTACACTTGTAATGATTTTTTGCCCGACTGTCCCATTCACAAAAATAACATGGATATTTAGTGTAGCCTCCCTGCATTCCAAGCAAAATTGTCAGGACTTTGAGGTCCGAGACAATCTGCCAGCGAAATTTATTGTAATTTATCAATCGTAGAATTTTTCAGTAGCGTATGCTACTGGAACTGATGGCAATTCATTTTTGTTGTGCAGCAATACTGCTTTCAGACCTATGATGATAGTAATTTGAAAACGAATTTCAAAATTTTACTCTAACTTCGTTTTCATAAACTCGTAACACATTAAATACTCACTTTTGCAAGAACCGTCTAGAAATAATCGCCAATCTTGTGGACAGTGCTTGTGGTCGAGTGCATCAAACAATGTATCCACATCAACGCAATACACAAGGTTGTTATCGGTATCATCAAATTCAAAAATTTGTTCGAACGAGGATAGGTCTCTATCTCGTGCAGACGTTACTTTGAAGTCACTGTCTACTATATTCCACTGCTTCAATCTGGAGGCCAGAATCTCTGTTTGTCTTTAAGACAGTTCCAAATCGCGCACAAGATCACGATAATCCTGATTTGACACGAAATGTCGTTCGGCTCCTATTGCTCCGGTTGGAATATAAGGTTCATCATTTCCCTCATCGGTAGGTTCGTTGCTTGATTCAGAAAAATTTGCAGGATTTTTGCCTGTAGTTGACTGATCTTGTTCTCCCCTTGCGACAGGTTTCGATACAGTCAACACATCCGCATATTTTATGAGGTGGCGAGTCTTATGGTGGTGACCATGATTTTTTTGTTTGGCAGGATTGCTACCCCTCAGGCTTTGTGATATATTTGATAATGCCAAAACCATGGGAGTCTACGAATGGCAAACGCAGGTCATCACATTTACCGGTTTTCCATTTTTTTAATGTGGTACAGCACACCGAACAAATATATTCGGGTTCATACCAAGCACTTTCCACGTATGAGCATTTGGAAAAGAGGTTGAACGCTTCAACCACAGTTTTATTTGTTCTTAACTCAAATCGATGATTCTTGTCAACCAATAAACCGCAGACGTAACAAAAGTTGTTGCGCTTATCTACACATCTTGCCTTTTTTCTTCGAGACACAATTCTTCACGTGTTCACTAATTTGATGAAACTGGACGAATTTCCTCCGTCGTTGTTTACTGTAACACCTTCCGGGGGAAATAACGGCATGGTGTTACGTGCTGATCTTTTAGACAGCATTTATGGCCAAAACACGATGTTTGCGCAAAACGGAACGGTAACGGCAAGTTTGACAGTTGTCAGAAAAGCGTCGTAACTTTGACAATTCTCATTATTTTTGGATGAAATTTACCTTGTTATATTCAAAATTAATGCGACAACAACGATATGGGTCCTACATTACGCAATTTTAATTAGTTGTACCAAAAAAATGGCGTCAAAATCGAAAAAACACCAAAAAAAGGCCAAAAAGTCAGATTTTTACGTAAATATTTTTTCTTTCTCGTTCAAATAAAACGGAGATGTATTTTTTTCTTAAAGCTACAATAAAAAGCTATTCAAAATTGCCAAAAATTTTAAAATTGGTTGAAAAATGCGCGCGTACAAATTTTTATGCGCAAAAAAGTACCAAAAAACGGTTTTTTAACAATAAATATTTTTTTTTCAGGGTGTTACAAACATTTCGAACACGGTGTTGTGTTATGTTCGACCAGATAAACAATGTCTACTATGTCACTTCAAAAGTTCCGAATCACTGTTACACTGTGTAATCCAGAACGGAGATCGAACACAGGCACCTGCAGCTTTGTGTTGCTTTGTAGCTACCCTAAGGGAGAATCGACATTGACATAAGGTAATATGATCAATTGAATAATAAAGACCAATAATGTTTCATGTCGTAAAAAACATATATGAAAGGGTCCTTCCTTAGCTCAGCCGGTAAAGGCGCGGCTCCAAAGCAACACCATGCTGGAGGTGGCTGTGTTCGATTCCCGGTCTGGTCTAGGAACTTTTCATAAAGGAAAATTTCTCGGCTCTCTGGGCTTAAGGTATGATTGTTCCTGCCACACAATCATACCAATGCAAAAATGGTACCTGGTATCGAAAGCTCTTAATTAATAACTGTGGAAGTGCATTTAGAACACTAAGTTGAGGGCAAGCAATAAGCTAATTGCGAAAGCAATACGCTTGAAACGCTAAGAAAAAAGAAGAATGTTTGATGTCGTAGGAACCTCTTTCCATTTCTCCTAGAAAAGCCATCATCTACAGAAGTTGGGGGCTATTCATAAAGCACGTTGACTTTTCTGGGAGAGGGGGGAGTCTGACAAAAGTCTACGCTCCAAACAAATTTTAAAAAAAATGTATGGAGAAAGGTCTACTAGGGGGGAGGCGGGGTCTGAGATTTTCAAAAATGAGTCTACGTGGTTTATGAACAGGCCCTTGGAATATAACTTATCCCCTGTGTCCACAGCAAGGGCACAGTCCTACTTGATTCGTAACTCACGGTTCGTGCAGGTCAGTATATTACAAAGAATATAACAAAAAAACAATTATTCTGAAGCATGTCCGCACGGAGCGGCCACTCAAGGACGTTCCGAATTCAAACTTTATTGGTACGGAACTTTTAAAATACCATGCGCCTCCTTCGTGTTGGCGATTCCGGTAGTCCAGCACCACCCACCAGCCGGTTCCAGATTTATTTTTTTCTTTCCCAAACGTGCTCAACGCGAAAACGTCGACTTTGATGGAATGCAGTTGACTGTGTGGGGCTTCAAGGGTAAGATACACTTTGGTGGTAAATATAATTCCACGACATTAGTTTGGGATTGCATTAGAAATTTGCCAGAAGCAATCATGTCCGAGGGTGTTTCCTACTACACTGTACCCAGAAATTGAGAAAGAGAAAGAGCGAATTTTGTTGAGAGAGTTAGAGAGTGATAGAACGCTCGCTCCGAGGGGTGGGTGAAGGAAGCTTATCAGTTTGATGATCTGTCGGTTGGTAACTCACAACAAATTCGACCGATACGAAAATGTCTTCATACACAGCTACGAGTGCTAGAATAGCCTCCCTCTCGTCCGTGTTTTTTTTAACATCCTGCTGACTGCTGTCAGAACTTCGGCAGCAGCTTCGGTCGGTCGGTCGGTCGGTCGTCGTCGTTGTTAGACACATTTTGGAGGTTCAGAAGCAGTTCAGTTTCGGTGCCGAATGGATGTCCTTGTCGAGTTTGCTCCCGGGCTTTTGTGCTGAACTTTTAGTCCACAGCACGTTTAGGGGATTGGACGGAAGTGTGTGGTGTGTGGGGATTTTTTTTTCCTGTGGGTGTTGGAAAAAATCTAGTCTTTGTGCGTGAGATTCGGGTACGATTTGGGTTATTGGATTTCGAAGTTGGGTGATTACACTAGTTGTTCGTGGAATAGTGAGGTGCTTGTTTTTTTTTCATCGGTAGTTCTGGAAGCTTGTGAAGTGAAGAAAAATCAAAGATCGTCGTTTCGGTGAAGGTAATGTGGAAGCATTTAATTTTTGAATTGATTCTGGGTTGAATTTAGCGCGTCAGTTGTGTGGGAAGAAAATTTTCAGCTGAGAAAAAATGTGTCGTTCTGTGTGATAAGAGTTTGGAAAAGTTGAAAAGTGTCGCAATCGTTTTCAATTGAAGAGGATACGCTGTTTTTTTTTATTCGGAAGGATGGACGAAAAGTGCCAAGCTAACTTTGCGCCAGTTTGGCTGTGAAGAAAAGTGAAACCGTTTCCTCTTTTTGTTTGTTTTGTTTGCACGGAGTTGGTGAAAAACAACTGGGTGGTTGAAAAGTGTGGCTTGAGTGAAAAATCAAGTCCCGGAGTTTTTCTTTCGAACTGCACAGACAACCAAACTTGAAGCGTGGGACGACATAGCAAACAAACAGAGAGGCACCCGGAAACAGAACCAGCGGAGCGTTGCGAGTCTTGAGCTGAGGTTGGAGCCAAACAGAATAAACGTAAGCAACTGAAAGATTAATGTCAATTTCAATATTTTAAGGACGCTACGTATATCTTGGGATGCAGGGATAGAAGAAAAGTTTCTTTTAATGTTTGTGTTTCCTAAATAAATCATTATCTTGTATCCGCTGCTGGGTGTAATTAGTTAGCGTGGAAGTGGAAAAGCTGTCAAAGTTGTGTGGGTGCTTTTCAAGCTTTTTAAAAGAATATTTTTGAATATAGAAATGAAATTATCCACTAAGAAATGCCTAAAACCAGTTCAGTTCGTGTGTTTTCAAATTATTCTAAATTTTTTTTTTCTCGAACGTGTTCATTGGTAAAGTATAACTTACCAATTTTAGTATCATCGTCATGTGATAAGCTCACAAGTGATACCTTTAACACAAATAACGTTTGCATTAAAAAAATTGACTTTTTTCGGATGGTGATAAAAAACCTTAGACAGGTAATTGCTTTTGATAAATTTCCCATGCAAGGTAATTATTTAAGCTCACTTGCAAAAAAATTCTACGCCCTTGCGAGCGGCCTTCCGGCAGTTAACCGGAACATTGGCCATGGCGGACGAAAACATGCGTGTAGGCATGTTTTTGAGTTCTGTATTCGTTTTATTAATCAATTCCTCCTCAGTTTTCGCGACAAAATTGATGGAGAAGATCTTACGCTTCAGGTTGGCCCAGAAATTCTCGATGGGACGCAGATGGGGAACTTTGGGCGGGTTCGTCGACTTGGGTGCCAAATCGATATTCAGCAGCTCCATCTCCTCCAACAATCGCTTCGAGTAGTGGGCCGTCGCCAGATCCAGCCAGAACACCGCGTCTTCGCCCTTATGGTATTTCTTGATGAACGACGCAACTTCCGGCAGGCATTTCGTACTATTAATTTCCCCGTTCACGGCCAGTCTGGAGTGAAAAAAGAGCGGCTTTGTCATCACTTTCTCGCTGATTGTCAGCCACAGCAGCGCCTTCTTGGGGAACTTGGTGTGTGAAATGAACTTCACCTCGGAGCTCACTTCCTTCGTGGGGGAAGTAAAATACGAAGTGTTCTGCCAGTGATTGCCATTCAGGGTGAGATAGGTCTCGTCGTCCATCACCACCTCCACGTCGCCATTCGCCGGGAAAATCGAGTTGACCATCTTATTCAGCCGCTGCCGCTGCGTCATTGCATGCAGCTCCGAAACCAGTGGTTGTATGGCGTTTGAAAGTTTGCAAACAATTCCGTTTTTTTACGCTTGCTTTGGCTTGCAATTAAACGAGGGGAATTGCAACTAAAATTCATTTATTTTTTCTTTGATAACAATGTTGTTTTTGTACCAAATGATTTCAACCCACCCAACTCAGCGGATGGCCCCCTTTGGGCCATCATAAAGGCCAAACTTCGTAAAACACCGGAAGTATTCGAGAACGAGCTGGCTTTATAGAAACAGTGGGTAAAAGTATCAAAAGAAGTCAGTCTCCCTATTGCCCAAAAACATATCAGTTTTGTCAAAGTGCGGGCATTAAATCATGGAGAAGAGAGCCAATTAACCAATGATGTAGAAACCTGACCATAATGTTGCAGTTTATTCTCTGAAAGTTTGAAGAAAATCCCAATAAAAATGACGTTTTGACGACCATTTTGGTGTGTCTCATTTTTGTCGAGTACAGCCTTTAGGCCAGTGTGCGTCCGCCGCATTGGAAAAATACGAGCTTGGTTATTTCATTTTTATGTACACTAAAATATTCTCCTGTGGTTCAACGTGGCATTTTCGATAACAATTTAATCATACGCCAAGGAACGAACTTCTGATCTAACGCTGCTCATTTGCTGCAGCACAGACTGTTTGTCAACGGTTTTGGATACTTTTTTCCAGACTCTTTTAAAAAATGCAATCGAATCCGCTGCAAATAATTTTGTACAGATTTTCTAGCATGATTATCTTTATATTCTGTAGACATCTCATTATTTGAAAGATTATTATTGATTCAAATAATATTTGTGTGGTAACCACCGATCAATTTCATCTGAATTCATTGTAAAGCATTTTGAATGTTGTCGTCTTCAGCAGAAAACCCACCCAAGAGACATCGCTGGATTAAATGCTCTTTCCTCAAACGGAATGTACATCCGTTTTAAACACATTTGAAACCATTATTAATTAAACACGCTTATCCCATTTTAATGACGAATCACCCCAGGATTACCTTTGCAATTATTTTTTGCACTACTCCGTCCATCACCGTTTAATCAAACGCACTCAAAAATTGAAATATTCATCGGAACACAAGTGTGTCCACTGCATACAACCACACATTTCGATATCGAAGCCATCCACGTTCCTACTTATTATCCGGAGCAAACAACGCAAACTGGTCCAGAATGCGAGTTTAGAAGGAAAGACAAATTTCCAACCTAAGTATGAAATTTTGAAGCAAAATTGCCCTAAAGTATTTAAATCGTATTGTTCTCATTATGGTTTTAATGAAAATGAGGGTGGTTCTTGCTTTCATATGATGATGACGATTATGATGATATGTACTACCACCCATTGTAGCACGGAAACTAAGTCCTACAGCAACAGGCTCTCCTCTCTGTTGGACTTTATCAAGCTTTAATAACAACTGATTGTCCTCATCATGTCATTGCATGAAGCGTGAAAACGGGTTGGAAGAATCGATAAGCAACATCATTTTTGCGTATTCACGGGGATATAAAGAATCTCCTTCCAACAACAAGATTGAAAAATTGGTCATAAGAGTGAGCTATCTAACATGAGGATGACCCAATGGGTGGGGAGAACAGCCCGCCTTCTATTCACAAACTGTTAGCAATGGGAAATTGGCATTGCCACTCTCCCCATTCAGTCTGCTTCAATCGGGTGCTCTGATGGTCCCTCCCATATTCCAGTATTAGCATGAAATATTCATATGGTTATGTATATATTTATATAAGAGAACAATCTTACAAACAAACGTATTTTTTATGATCGTCAGTTGGTTGATCCTGAAATGAAAGACACATTGTATTCCGCTTCCTTAATAGGCTTGGTATAGCCTGAAATATCTAGAAAGTCATTGCTTATTTTTTTTTAAACTATACTTAGGTCAAATTTTCAATCGGAAATCAACTATTTAACGCTTGCATTAAAAAAAGAGACTATTTTCGGATAAAAAACGATAAGAGATATCAAAACAAGACAAATTTTCATTGCTTCCTGTATTAATTCAGGACTTTAAAAAAAGACTCCACTCCCTGTCGGGCAGTCCTGTAGCAGTTTTGGCCAAAGCTTCAACCCTCTGGTCATCGTATTGATCAGTTCGTTTTCAGATTTTGCCATAAAATTGTGTAAATAATTCTCCGCTTCTGGTTTACACAGAAATTTTCAATTGGGCGCAGCTGGGGCGGGAAGGGTGGGTGGTGTTCTTGGGCACAACTGGGATCTTCAAACGCCTCCATCGACCGCTTCGCGAAATGTGCCGAGGCCAGATCCGGCCAGAACACGACATCGTCCATCGGGTGGTGTTTCTTAATGAGGGTTTCTTAATGAAGGTCACAAATTCCAGTAAGCACTTCATACTGTACACCTCCCCGTTGACCGCAAGTCCCGAAAAAAAGAAGAATGACTTTGACATCTCTTTCTCACTGATTGTCAGCCACAAGAGGAACTTCTTTGAAAACTTCGCGTGGGACATGTATTTCACGTTGCTGCGAACCTTCTTCCTGGGGGACGTGAAATAGCTGGTTGGCGTCATTGGCGTCGAGGATTAGGTACGTCTCGTCGTCACAACCAAGTTGCGCTTTGCAGCGAAAACTTCCTTGACTAGCACCTTCAGCCGCTGCTTTTGGGTGGCCGCTTGCGCTTCCGCCCCGGCTGGTTTCGACTTCTGCTTCCTCATGATGATGTCCATGTTGGCCAAATACTTTTTGATTGTCTGACGGATTTCACCATCTTGTCTTCCGCTTCAGCGCTGGCCACGCCTTACTGTCACGCAAAACTGTCGGACGGCCGGACCTAGGCTTGTGCTCGATGCTCTCACGTTTCTTGTATATGGCCGCTCGGTTGTATCCGGCCGACACAAAGTGTGGCACGATGACGGACTTTTTCGCTTCGGGATGGAGCCGGCAGTAATTACAAACCATCGAACGTAGTTGCTTTACTGCTTTCGTCTTGGCTGCCGTAAACGAACTGATAGAACTGTTATTATTTTTCTGTATAAAGCCTACTTATATTTATCGACGATTCGCTAGAGGACCCACCACCAGCTGGCAGTATAATCGCATGGGAAAGCGGTGAAATTTGTCTTTTTTGTTTTAATGCAAGCGTTATTCTGTATTGTATTTAGTTTTGTCACATTAAAACAGACGCATCACCTTGTTCATTTCATAGTGTGTATAAGTGTATCGTCGTATAGCGTTATGTAACTGGCACTCGACTCATACGGTGAGTCTAGAATTGCTGGCTGGAATGTTGCCAGTCCCGGATCTGTTTTCAGAATTGTCTCTCCAGCACCTCACCAAATTTGAAGTTATGAACCCCCAGGTAATCGAAAATTTTAAGAAGCTCCTTGAGTTGACTCCTCAAACTCGCTTCATGACTTTGTACCTTTTGTACATAACACAGGATGTCAGCCCTTCGCCGAATATTTCCAATGGCGTTCGCTTCTCCGACTTCGACAATTCGGTTCATTTTTATTTATCTATGAAGCAGGAGCTTCATGGAATCCCAGTCCTATGCTTGCTCCGGTGATAAATGCTGCAAAGTTTAGCCAAGTTGATTCCACTACATTGTTCTTCACTGACGGGCCATAGATTGAGAAGTCCACAGGCTTTGGTATACACAATGAAATTCATAGCACCAATCGTAAACCTCAAAACTTCAAAATTATTGCCTCACTTGCACCGGATCAGTACTTCATTTTTACGGACAGTCTCAGTTCTATAAAGGCTATTCGCTCCACGAGGCCGGTAAAGCAAACCTCGTATTTTCTGATGAAAATACAGGAGCTTCTAAGTGCTTTATTTTTGCGTTATTTTATCATCACCTTTGTAAGGGTCTCTTCTCATTGTTCGATTCCGGGCAATGAGAGAGCGTACTCGCTTGCAAGGGTGGACGCTATGGATGTAGATATTATGATAGACAAATCGCCTTCAATTATTTTTTTTCCTTTTTTTCGTCAACAGTCACTTGTCAGCTGGTAGCATAAATGGAGTAAAGGAGATTTGGGGTGATGATAACATTCTACCATCCCTTAGGTGTCGAAAACATCTTGGTTTAGGGGATGGATGTGGGTCGAGACTTTATTCGCGTGATGTCTCACCTGATGTCCAATCTCTGTGAATGTGGCAGGTCATGTGATTTCTTTCGGGCTCGATGTGATTATGACTAACACTAGCCTTAGATTGTAGAGTGTTTGACCCCTTCAGGCCTAAGGGGTCATATATGACCCCGAAATGAAACTGGCTGTATAAAATCACAGACTGAAAAAATAAATGCCGTATTAATTGTGTAAAGCGTTAGTTTAACAGTCATTATCTGATAATTTTGTGATGTTCTAGGAAGATAATCTTGGGATGGTCTAGGTCATCCAAACTGTCCTGACGTTCAAAGCTGTAACTGTTGTAGTATAACTGTGAGTATTTGACCAAATTAAGTGAGTTTTCTGGAAGGTCAACAGATATAATGAAATGGGATGTTATAGATTACCAAAACTGCGCTTAGGTTCAAAAGTTCAAAACTGCGCTTGAGTTCGAAAGTAGGATCTATAGTCTTTACAGTAGCATTATTACCTATAAAAAGTGATATGTTTTGTACTCCAGGATAGTTCGAATGACATTGATTATCCCAACATTATCTCATAGTGGCTGTTGATCTTTCAGGACATTCATTGAGTATGTTTGATTATATTTCGTAACTTTGTACTGTGGATAAAGCTACTGTTACAGTGGATTTTAAGTTCGGAACTCCAGGACAGTTTGGATGACATAGAATATCCCATAATTATCTCATAATGTCTGTTGGTCTTCCAGGATATTCATTGAATATGATTGAATTCATATTGTAACTTTATATAGCGGATAAAGCTACTGTTACAACGGTAGATCTTAAGTTCTGAACTGCAGGACAGTTTGGACGACTTAGCACATCTAAAAAAAATGTCCTACTGTTTTTAATCATTTCTATGCTTTTGAGCACCAAATCAATCAGAATACACCAATTTGCTTGTAAAGACTGTATTCGATGAAATTTTGACACACAAAATAGGTCACCAAAAATTTTCCTTGAGCCCGATTCTTTTCAAACTTTCTGGAAATAAAGTACTACTAAATGTTTAAGTTTTGACATCATTGGTTTATTGAACCTCTTCTCCCAACTCAAATGCCCGCACCTTTGCCTTGACCCCTTTCATCAAATTTTGGGCAATGATAGGACCGACTTGCTTACTTACTTTTAACCACACTTTCTTTAGTTCAAGTTCATTTTCTATCAGTTTTGGAGTTTTAACGAGCTTTGCCTTCATGATTGCCAAAAATTTTTCAATTGGGCGAAGTTCCAGAGTGTTTGGAGGGTTGACGTCTTTTGGTACAAAAACTACATTATTATCTTTGTACCAGTCTAAGACGGGCCGGGCATAGTGGCAAGATGCCAAATCCGGCCAAAAAAGTGTCGGGCCATCGTAAGATCTCAAGAAGGGCAGAAGTCGTTTTTGGAGGCATTCGTCCTTGTAGATTTGTCCGTTGACGGTCCCAGAGGTAATCAAGGGCTGACTCATTTTGCCACATCCGCAGATCGCTTGCCAGACAAGGAATTTTTTGGCGAATTTCGACAGTTTCTTCTTCCGTACACTCTCCGGAACGGCCAACTTAGAGGTGGCGACGTAGTGTTCCTGTCCTGGCATTTGTTTGGTGTCGGCTTTAATGTAGGTCTCATCGTCCATCACAATGCAGAACGGTTTTGTGAGCCACTCCCTGTACAGTTTTCTTGCACGAGTTTTGGCCACCGAGTTCTGTTTATCGCTCCGGTTCGGTGCCTTCTGGACCTTGTACACATGTAATCCAGAACATTTCATTGTTTTCTGCACAAAACAAACTGAAACTTTCGCCTTTTTCGCAACATCCCTGATCGAAATGTTGGGATAACGCTTAAATTGGTTCAATACCATCCTGGCCCTCTCCGGATTTGATGGGCCACGTTTTTTGCCACTAACATTTTTCCGGTTGGTTGTCTTACGGTCCTTGAACGTTTTGATCACATGAGATACGGTTGAATGTGCGATTCCGAGCTGTTTTCCGATCCATCGATGAGAAGCGTTTGGGTTTTCGAAGTGAGTGCCCAAAATTTGTTGGCGCACTATTTCTTCATTCGAGGCCATCACTGAAATCACTCGACCGATTTTCACGAAACTCATTACACAATTGACACAACACAATGAAATACATTCAGTTAAAATTTCAATAATTTTTACCCACACGCTAAAAAGTTACGAACAATTGCGTGTGTCCAAATTTCATCGAATACAGTCTTTGTTATAACGCTTGAAAAAAATTAGGCCTGAAAGGGTTAAACATTAGGTCTAGCTTTGGTTTTTGATTTCCGTTTTTGATTTTCTATTATTTTCTTGAAATTGTTCAAAAACTAAATATAAATTTAGTTTGTTATCAAACTACTTCATATAGAAGTAGACGATTTATAAATAAAAATAAACGTTTTTTGTAGATACTTGTAGAAACTCATATTCCCATGCATAAAATTGTAAATCAACTAACCTTGAGACGGCCGCGAGTAGTCGCGTATAAAACAAGAAACGATGATACAGGACAAGAAAAATTGGCTTTGTTAAATTGATTCGCTTAAACCTGTACGAAAAATCTTTAGTTCCTAAAATCCCTACCTTACCACCCACTCACAATCAACTAACTATAGCGCGTCAGGGTGGATCTGCCGTGTTTGTACCTGTCATTAAACGCAATCAGACGTGATACGAAAAAAAAAACGAACAAAGAGAATAATATGGAAACAATAACCATATGATAATGGATATGACTAACGTGAACACTGTTACTAATATAAGCTGCATGGGAAGGACTATCCTACTGCTTCAAATGGTATGTCCTAACCGGCCCTTCACGTCCTATTTCTTTTGTACATGCTTGTCATCGTCAGTCTTAAGTAATACTTTTCTGTGACTACGTGCTTCATTTCGAACAGTCAGATATTAACCATGATCAAAACATTCACCCTTTTCGATAATGGTGCGATTACACTCAGTTATTATACCATAAGCAAAGCAGGTCTTTTGATTATTCTTTCCATTAAATAAATAAGAACCTTAGTTGCCACAATAATGATAAATGTACTTTTAGTCGTTTCCTTTCCATTGAAGGTAAGAAGTCTAAAATTGAATTGCGGCATATCCTGCCAGTATCACACCTGATGTTTGTGCCTTGATATACACTCGACGAAACAAAAATAGCACCACTATATGTTTTGGAAATATTTTTCAATTGCCCTTGTTTCTCATGGTATTTTCACCTTTCTATAGATAATTTTTTTTATTTACAATGTTGAAGGCTGATTTTGCTGGTACTTTTATGGAGCATTAACATTGAGGCCAAAAAATTCATAAAAAAATTGCGAATTAAAAATAGCACCACCCTGTATTCAAAGATACTAGTACCGGAAGGTACTGAAAAGCGCAAGATTGTATTAGGTTTTTTTTGACGTTTATTCACCTCTCTCTTTCTGGAACATGCAGAGGAATGATGGTTTGTTTTCCAAATGATTTTCCTTCTTACTTGCACTCCTTTGATCTAAATGGCGCTGTAGTGTACGTGCGTTAAACGTCACTAAGCCTTATGGCAAGCAATACGACAACGTAAACATGCTGAAACGAGTTCGAGCATGCTGGGAGCAGATTAAGCAGGATACGCCGGAGATGCTGTTTTTGTCCGTGAAATATTTTGAGAAAATAAATTGTTTTTGGTTAAAAGAAGAGGTGGTGTTATTTTTATACCGCCCTATTTTTTTCGTTTATTAGTACTGAAATGTAAATAGTCCCAGAAGACTAAGTAATTCTACACATCTGAGAACATTTTACAAGAATTCAATTAAATGATGGGTAATTACACATTCATACATATCAAAATCGCATGGGGGTGCTATTTTTATTTCACCGAGTGTAAACGTCCTACGATGTGACAGCGAATAAATGAGCAGGATGTGTGATACTTTCACTACTGGTGAAATGACTGTGAAATTTCTTGGATGTCTATAGAATTATGTAAGCCACGTCACAAAACAAATGACATAGGAGAGGGAGTGTATCAATAGCAATCTCATAAACCAAATTTATATTACACCGGGCCTAGAAATTTAGCAAAAACCATAAAAATACCTTATGATTTTTTGCTATAAGAACTCCCTGTAATATTTCCTCGGTTATATTATGAATTATTCGCTGTGTGAACCAGAATGAATTTCATCGACCAACCTTATACAGTGTGTCTCACAATAGGTGTCACCTTTTTTCAGTCTTGGTTTATTTCAGCTGGGTAATTTTAACAGCGGAATTGATTATACCCGTTTTGAGTGTTTTTTTTAATAGCTTATTGCTGAAGATAAATAGGCGATTCCGTTTGTTTATATTGATCAGCTACCATGGAAGCCATAAGGGAGCATGTTTTAAAATTACATTTGCAAAAGCTTTGACCATGTCCGATATTCAATAGCCTTTAGCAGTTCGGAGTGAGTAAGCGTTTTGTTCTTCGTACCTTGAAACGGCTCAAGGAAACTGGATACGTCCATATTCAACATAAAGGAGGTGCCAGACGAACTGCCAGAACGAAGAAGAAGATGAAATGTGTGAGGGAGCGAATAAGACGTAATTCGGCCGTAAATTGAGCAAACAATTTCAAATGTCCCCTGTTTCAATGAACAGGCTCCTCAGACATGATCTGGAATGCAAGCCGTACAAGAAACAACGGGTTCACGGGTTGACGGAGCGTCAAAAGCAAGCCATGGTCCAAAGAAGCAGAAATATTTTGGTTCGGCACGGTGACTGCGAGATTTTATTTTCGGATGAAAAGCTCTTCCTCCTTCAGGACAGCCATAATCAACAAAATGATCGTGTGTATGACAAAAGTCTTGCCAATATTCCAAGAAATAAACTAGCTGTAGAACGCTATCAGAATGTATCGAAAATCATACTATGGGGCGACGTTTCACGAAAAGGAAAACTTCCTCTTCTTTTCATAGTACCTAACGTAAAAATCAACACTGAATATTACATCGGGCAGGTTTTGAAGAACCATCTGCCTCCTCATGCTTCAACGCTGTTTGGGAATACATCATATTGTTTCCAACAGGACTCAGCTCCAGCTCACAAGGCAAAGAAGACACACGCGTGGTGCGCGGAAAATTTTCCCGATTTCATCACAAGCGAAGAATGGCCTGCATCTTCACCGGATCTCAACCCACTTGACTACGCTGTTTGGGGTTATATGCTTTTATATATAGGCCCAACGAAAGGGCTTACTTTAGATCGACTCAAGAAACATTTGGTTGATATTTGGAACCAAATTCCTCAGGAAATCGTGCGTGCCAGCTACGATGGGTTTACAAAACGTTTGCGCAAAGTTATCAAGGAAAAGGGCGAGAGATTCGAATTGAATTAATATGGCTTGTTTCTATAACATATGTCTTTCTAACGAAAAATAAATGCTATGATTAGGTTGATAGGTTTTAGTGACACCTATTGTGAGACACCCTGTAAAAAACGCAAATTTTCCCAAAGACCACGGAGAGAGTCATAGGTAAACCTTATGAAAATCATTTAAGTTTGCATAAGAAAATCAAACGTTGTTCAATATAATTTTTATGTAGGTTTTGATCCCTCGTGGGCTAAGTAATTTATAATAATTTCTGGAGGACTCTGTACTAATGAATTGATCATAAATGCATTAACACATATAAAATGAATCATGATAAGAAATATGACCTATTCAAAAAGTACTTCAGATTAAAATATTTCTAAAACCATGCGGGATTTCAGTAGAACTTTTACTATCAATGATAATTTAAACTGCTTATTTTTTATTCCTTGTCGGGTATTTTCATTACTGCGACCATTGTTTAGATCTATTGTAATATATCCCCTTTTTTTTAGCTCTGTCCAGGTGACGTACCACTATTGTTAGGAGTGGTCGTCAACGCTTGACTTAGAGCATTATCGCAGCACGGTATTGCACTTCGAATGAATTGCACTACCGGACTGGGATTTGTTCTCCAAATATCAAAGGGTTCTATTAGCCCTTTGTCGAAGAACTGACTTCTTTTAATGAAAATTGCCGGACAGTGGCATAACAAATGTTCCGAGTCTTCTTTTTCCATACCACAAAAGCGACATGAATCATCTTTGAAGTTTTCCAAGCACATTCAAGTGATGGTGACTCGGACAATGGCCTGTTAAAAGACCAGTATATATGCTTAGATCTTTTTTTAGAAAGATCAAGTATTTTGCGAGTCATAGAAATATTTGGAGTAATGAACCGCTTTGATTGCCTAGCTGTGAAAGTGTTGTTCCAGTTTTCATTCACTTTCGAAGGTTCCCAGGTTTTGAGCTCCATTCTAAGAGAAGAAGCAGATAAACTACAAAAGGGCTCAGGTCCTTCGAACTGAAAAGACGATCCGAGTTTTGCTAGTGTACCGACTTGTTCAATTCCACCAATTCCGCAGTGACCAGGAACCCAGTATAGATTGACTTGATTACGACAAGACAATTTTTGAAGTGATTGAACACATTCCCAAACATGCTTAGATGTGCATGTTGCTGACATTAAAGCATTTAGAGCTGCTTTACTGTCTGACATAATACATATATTTGAATGACTAAAATATTTACCTGCACTTAGTTATTCAGTAAAAGCACGATAAAAGGACAGAAGTGCCACTAAATCATTTAGGCCTGTGCCAAAAAATAATGTGTGATCAGCATTAAAAATTTAGGAATGAGCAATAATAGATGAGAAAACATCTTCGGATAGCATTATTGTTACCGGTAAATCTGTCAAATAAAGCAACGGCTATTACACACACATCATGGAAAATATGGAAAACTGATTGGAGTCAACACGCAACAACGAGTAAGACCAGACGCGGTCGAAGAAGGCGATGCAAAAACAGCCCTGATAGTGACAACATCTTCAACACCAGGAACAACTTTAACAGCTGTAACAGAAATACTTTTAACAACAATAACCATTGGGACAGAAACAACATTAATAACGTCAACAACTACAACAACAACAACAACAACATTTGGAAAAACAGACCCAACGACTGCATTCTCCCTCCTGACCAATCTTACCGATCATATTTGCACGGTAGACGGAATGAATTGGCACAACCCAGCACAAGCCAGCATGTGAGTTTTCTGTATTAATGACGCCAGACTTGCCTGAAGTCAATAATAGTAAGAGTATCATAGATAGTAAGGAAATAATCATTTATTGCCAAAACTTCAACAGAATGAAGAGCGCGGCAAAGGTTAATGAAATCTATAAACAGGTTGCCGCAAGTAGTTTTCCCATCATTTCAGGCACTGAAACTAGTTGGGACACTAGTATTAAATAATGAAGAAGTTTTCGGTGATCATTTCAACGTTTTTAGAGATGATCGTGATAAATCATTATCCAACAAAAAATCTGGTGGAGGAGTATTAATTGCTGTTAGTACCGATTATGAATGTGAACAAATTGCATCCAGTAAATTCAAGGAGTTTGATCATGTTTGGGTCAAATCCGTCATTGGAAATCAAACTCATATTTTTGCAGTAGTGTATTTTCCTCCAGAAAGTGCAAAAAAAGAATCATATGAATTGTTCTTTGAAACTGCTGATAATATTATTTCAAAATTTGCACCTGAATCAAATGTTCATATATATGGTGACTTTAATCAACGGACTGCTAACTTTATTGTTGATAACGACAATGAATCTTTTTTGATACCAATTGTGGGTGACAATGGAACGCTTCATTCTCTATTTGACAAATGTTCGGAGATGGGACTTTACCAAGTCAATCATGTCAGAAATCGTAACAACTGTTATTTAGATTTATTATTTAAAAACATGGCTGATCGTTTCTGTGTGATGGAGTCACCTGCTCCTTTATGGAAGAATGAGGTATTCCACACAGCAATTGAATACTCCATATTTATACATGACAACACCACAAAGTTGGATGGTGATTTGTCCAAACCATATTTTGATTTTAGACTAGCGGACTACGGAGTTATCAAAAATAAGTTAAACTCTATCGATTGGCAAACTGTTATTCGCAATTTAAACCTAGAGCAAACTGTGGATACGTTCTACCAAATCATTCACAATATATTAGAGTCAACAGTACCCAAGAAGCAACATAAACAATCAAATAGGTCTAAGGCTCCAGTTTGGTACAATAGAACAATTACGAATCTTAAAAATAGAAAGCAAAATGCTCATAAAGGTTACAAAAAAGACAAAAATGATGTTAACCTCTCAATTTATTTGACAATATGTGAGCAGTTAAATTTTGAAATAAAAAAGGCGTATGAAGAGTATAACATTCAAGTAGAAAATAACATTAAGTTAGATCCAAAATCTTGTTTCAGCTTCGCTAAGGATAAACAAAAATCGAAGAGTTTTCCAGCCAAAATGCAACTTAACGATAAAAATACTACGGAAATACTACTTATGAGATCAGGCATTTATTTGCAGATTTTTTTCAAGATGTTTACACATCTCATGACGAAAATGACAGGGATTATCAATACTTTACACACCTTCCTGAGCCACTGAGTGACATTTCAGTTGATAATATATCCCTCAACGAGATCTTTCTTTCTCTAAATACTTTGGATGCATCAAAGGGTGCAGGACCAGATGGTTTGCCTCCAGTATTCTTAAAGTCAGTATCAATGGAGCTAGCAAAACCTTTGTTTTGGCTGTTTAACCTTTCTCTAGAATCCAGTATTCTTCCATCAATTTGGAAAGAATCGTTTTTAATTCCGATATTCAAAAGTGGCAAAAAAGCAGATATAAAAAATTATCGAGGGATTGCCATATTATCATGCATTCCTAAATTGTTCGAGTCTGTAATGAATCAAAAAATTTCTCTCAAGTTAAAAATTTAATCTCTAGCAAACAACATGGGTTTGTTAAAGGACGTTCAACGACTACAAATTTATTAAACTTTGTTACATTTTCTATAAATGCAATGGATAGAGGAAATTATGTTGAGGCATTATATACTGACTTTAGTAAAGCATTTGATAGAGTCGACATCCCTCTATTGCTTTTTAAATTATCCAAGCTAGGATTCAATTGCGGACTACTAAAGTGGGTTCAGTCATACTTGACTGGTAGAACACAAAGAGTAAGACTTGAGGGAAATTTGTCATCAGTAGTGAATGTGACATCTGGTGTACCACAGGGTTCCCATCTTGGCCCATTACTGTTCATTTTGTTTGTTAACGATGTAGACCACGTTTTAAGTCGCCTGAACGTTTCAATATATGCAGACGATATGAAACTTTATCTAGAAATAAGTAAATCATCTGATCTTGTAGTATTTCAGAATGAAATTAATAATTTTCACAACTGGTGTTCAAAAAATTTGCTGGAGCTTAATGTGAAAAAATGCAATTCTATATCATTTACGAGAAAACACGTGATAAGGCAAGAAGCAATAACTATAGGCCAGAACATAGTTCAAAGATGCAGTGAAGTAAGAGACTTAGGCATTATACTTGACACAAAATTAACGTTTGTTGATCACTTTAATAACATTATACATAAGGCAAACAACATGCTAGGGTTTATTAAAAGATTTAGCTTTCACTTTAAAGATCCATACACAATCAAAACGTTGTACATAGCATATGTGAGACCCCTTCTTGAATATTGTAGTATAGTTTGGGCTCCATATCAAGATACCCATGCAAACCGTATTGAATCAGTCCAGAAACAGTTTTTATTGTTTGCTCTACGTAAATTAGGTTGGACGACTTTACCGCTACCATCCTATGAGTCACGATGCATGTTGATAAATTTAGATGAGCTTAAAAAGCGAAGAGAGTTTGCAATGATAGCTTTTATAAACGACGTTATTGCACAAAGAGTGAATACTACAGATATATTAGAAAACCTAAATTTTTATACTCCCACTCGTATTCTTAGAAATAGACATTTGTTTTATATTAACAATCACAGAACTAATTATGCCAAGAATGGGCCACTAAATAGAATGATGTCCTGTTATAACAAATATTGCGAAACAATTGATGTAACAATGAACAAAAACACGCTTAAAAAAGTTTTCTTTACAAGTTTAACCAGGTAACCTGGTATGGATAAATAGATACTAAGTATATCATGTAATAGAATTGGTCTACTTTGATTGACGACAAATAAATAAATAAATAAATAAAAAAAAAAAACCCCAACCAAAAATAACACCACCACCCACAATCTAATTTTTTTATTCCCAAAAAAAAAAAAAAGAACAAAAATAAACAAAAACCACAAAAAATAAAACACCAAAAACCCAAAAAGTAGAAAAACACCCACCTTAAACAAAAAAATTAATACAAACTCCCCAAAACAAAAAAACCCATAAAAAAAACCAACAAAAAAAAACATCCCAATAACATTGAAGGTTTTATCGTAGTTTTATAGCATTCTACAAGCTTAAATCGTGATCTACAGAACCTTGATAAAACCCAAATTGTTACTTGGGTGCAAAAAATTGGAAATGAGCCATAAAAAGTTGTGATGTATATTAGGACAAATTATACATTTTCATATGGAAGAGGTAAAATGAGCAATGAATATTCAATAATGTGCAATAGACCATGATATTTTTGCAAATGGAGTAATTAACGTATGCATTCCAAATAAGAGTTGTTGAGCTTCTACAATTGATATTTTTATCAAATGATATGTTGAGTTTACAAATAACCATAAGACTGTCGCTTGTATGGAAAAAAATAGTGTCAGTAATGAAGTTCATTTAATGTGGTCACTACTTATAAATACGGTTGAAAAATGTATCCATGCCAAGGGAAAGTACAAAAATCAACCTGTGATAATTTTGAAATGGTCATCAAACCATTATCAATGTTCAGGCGCACAAATCAAAACAGCAATCGGAAATAAAAAATATGAATAATTTTATAACATAAAGCAGCATTTAGAAAAAGACTACTCATTTGAATGGCTTACATTTTTCAAAGCAGATTGGTAACAACAACTCTTATTTGGAATGTATGCGTTCATTAATTCATTTGCAAAAATATCATTGTCTATTGCACAATATTGAATATTCATTGCTCATTTTACCTCTTCCATATGAAATTTTTTAATTTGTCCTAAAACAGATCACAACTTTTTATGGCTCATTTCCAATTTTTTGCATGCATTTATTTTCTTCTCTCTGGAACCCATTCAGTTTTCAAATGGTGTTTTTGATTAGTTCATGGGAAAATTTTCACGATATCAAATTATTTTTGAATTTAAAGATGGGTAGCTTTATCTACTACCTAGGACATTTGAGTTTTATTTATTGTGGTTATTCAGTTATATATTGCTCATTTTACTATTTTTATGGGAAAATCAAATAAAAATCCAAGACATATGAGAGTACTTTAGTGCACAAATTACATCATTTGGCGGAAATCAAGCCATATTTATTTGCACATATACTAATAGCTGTTGCTTTATTTGACAGATTTACCGGTCACAATTAGATTATCCGAAGATCTCCTCTCAGCTATTATTGCTCATTTCTAAATTGTTAGCGCTGATCACACATTATTTGCACAGGCCTTAATAATTTAATGGCACTTTTTTCATTTTTTTATTGTTCAAACCTTTCTTTTAATTGATGATTAATTATGCTGCCATATTTGAATGTCTATAGCTTCTACGTAAGCATATAACAGAACATTCCAGAGTTGCTTGAATTTCAGCTTGGAATACAGTAGGACACCTGCCCATCGGAATCGACATGTCTATCGACTTAAAAAGTAGAGAGGTTACGGCATTGTGTAAAATATTACCAAGCGGAATTTTGACAATTGATCTGCATGAAACGAAATTTTACCTTCACTTACGGAATAATCGAGCGGAATATTTTTCCGAAAGTAATATTGACAGCTCTCATTAGTTTGCGTGGAAACCTTACAAATTCCAATTTTATTTTTCGTTCTTTTCTGGTGGATACTGCAGCAGAAATTTCTTTTCGATTCTTTACTTTTCCGTTTCAGTAAACGGAATTTAACATGGGTTTGGGATAGAATAAGAAATTTCTTTCGAACACGATATCCTCCTTAACCCTGGACCAGTTACTCCTGCTCCAACTTGATTGTTCATTCTTGAACCATCTGTAAAAAGAACTATCGATCCTAGACGAAGATTCGGACCACCGCATTCCCACGAATCACGACCAGGATCAAATACTAGATATGCACGGTCGAATTTGTATGTTATTTTCATCCAATCTTTGTTGATTTAAAGTTCAACCCGCTCCAATCTTTAGTATTCAGAATGCAAAATGAAAGCAAAATTTTTTTTTCTTATATATGAATGTAAGGATAGAGAAGAAAAAAAGAAAAGGTGGCCGTAAATTTTAATTTTTTTTTTTTAATAATAAAATACATATTTAATAATTCCCTACAAAATACAAAATTTTAAAAAAAAAAAAAAACCCCAAAATAAGAATCCTTTTTAAAGGTTGGGGAAGTATGGGGCATAATTAGCAAGCTAAATATTTAGCCATACATCTAGTTGAATACAAATATTGGTGAATTTTAAACGTTAATGTTCAGTTCTTATTTCAATCATAAACTTTCGAATCTTTGAGTAGATGGCTGAAACATAAACTGTATTAAAAATGTTTTAAATTATGCATCTGAGATAATAAATGGGATTTTGGCAGTTTGAAAACCGATTCCAGGGACCTTTTCACGCCATACTAAAGTCTGACAACCAACGACAGCTCATGTTATGCAACATAATTCGATTGCCGATTTTTATTATGTTTTTCACATGAATCCAGTTGAATGTTGTTTACTCATAATAATGATCTCTTATTTTGAAACACTTTGAAGTTACATGGGTACATACCACAAACACAAAGAGATATTTTTTTTGTGATGTTAATAAAAATGAATAGATCTGATTTGCTTTGCTTCATTTCAATGTGGAGCTTTGGTAAGTTAATGTATGTATTTACACTATGTTTTAATATAAATCTCATCATGTGCCACTTTTTTCAGCACGTGTGTTTAAAAAAATAATTGTACTTTTTTAAGAATTACTTCATGCATGAGGTAATCAGTATGATCATTGCTGTTCATAAAAATGACTATGCATTTATGTGCCTGACAGATGTGCATTGGCGCCTGTGCTTCGACAATAATATTTTTATCCAGAACAACAATATCACTCTTGATTTTAAATCCCATGGATGCCTTCTTGGTTAGGGCGCGTTCAGAATTTTACCCTTTACCTCTTTCTTCTTAATCAAGAGTAAGGTTGAATTATCTTCTGAAATAGCCGAAAAAGAGAAACAATATTAATATACATGGAATTGCTTTGATATGGAATCAGATATTTCCCCCCACCTCATCAAATGGTAGCCCCTGTAAAGTACTTTTTCGATGAGAATCTCAAAATTTCAATGTAAAATATCATAGGGCACTACTTCAATGCTACATTGCAAGTCTGAGATTTGAGCTTGTAATTTAAGTAAGAGGTATGAGCTATAATAAGTAAGCGGAGGCTGCACCTGAAGGTTGGGCTTGTTTGATCTGTAGTTATTTTTAATTTAAATATTAAATGGGGCCAGAGCGTTCAAATTTTAATTATAGATGACTGGTATCGGCAATATTTAGTCAAAATTTGAGTTTACTGGAAAACCACGCAAATTGAAGTTGAAAAATTAACTTTGGTCCAAGTATTTTCGTCTTCGCCTATTTGTTTCAATCCCAAGTATTTATATAGTATTTATATTACCATCAGTCGCACAATGAGCTTGGTGGGTTTCCGGGTACCCTGTCGAACAGGGAATATGGAACTATGAGCCTGTGAAAAAACCGCATCCAGTTACGGCTGAGATATATCCATAACGAAAAAGGGGGATCAAGTCAACCCAGACTCCCCTACCCCTGGCTCGTGCTTCCAGGGAAAAGGAAGGGAATGAAAGCTGTTTACCTTTTCTTTCTAAACTACAAACAAATCAACAAGCAAATGCAAAGCACATCAAAAACACACTCACCATCGGATTCGGAAGTATGACCGGGATTTTCAAAACCAGTATCATTTGGGCCAGGTATAGGAACGTCATTTATAAAGTCGGATGATTCGCCGACAGATTCTTCTCCGGAACTTATTTTTCGATGAAATATAGCATCAGTTGACGGTGAAGTAGAACCACTATTCCACGGGTTTTCGAATGTCCACGTAACGGGATCAAGAGCACTTCATATCACTTTTTTAGCCCGTTCACGCAAAACAGCCGCTTTTCTTCTTTTAGTAAGACGCGGCATTTTTTACTTCGTTAATCAAAACTTTTATCAGTCCAGCACACTCGCGCAAACAGTTGCTGACAACACTGCGCTCTGCTACGCTACGCACAGCTAACTGTAAATTAGAAAAAAGCAAAACGCGTAGTTTTCAGACCGGCTGCTGAATTTTTGCACCATTCTCGTTAATTAAACAGTTTTTTCGTCTACTGTTTTCAAGAGCGCGATGATAATTAATCTTTCAGTGAAGGTAAATAGTGTTCAGGTGGCTACGGGAAGTGGAAATACCGTTTTTTGTGAGATAATAATAAGCAGATCCTGGCTTTAAAAAGGTAAACAAAGAGGACGAAAAATTACCTGCTCTGTGGAAATGAGCACTAGTTGATCAATTCAAAGTGTTTTCAGTGAAATAAACAGTGTTAACTGTTTAAATATTGTGTTCTGCTGCCCTATTAGCAGTATGGCAATGATTCACTGCAGGTAAGTGGATAAATTTGGCATATTTTGTTGAGCAAACCCAAAGTGTGCATGTGTGGATGAGGAAGCCATCGCTCCTGCCATAAGGGGATTCCATCATGTATGTCCTTAAACTGCTTATTACTATTACTTTTGCCTGAAAAGTTTTCTGAAGGACCAAGACGTAAGTTCCTCGCAACGGTCGGGTTAGTTGTTAGAATACTGGTTGAAGAACTTGTGTTCTCGTCTATTGAAACTTAAACAAAGTTCTGCGTTTTTGCAGCAATAAACACAAGCCAAAAAGTGTCGAACGTCTGAAAACTAGTTCAAAGTCAGTCCACTGTAAAATGCATAAAAAAATGTAGGCTGCTTGATATGAAGAAAATACTTACATTTCTAGAAAATAAGAAGAATGATTAGTAATTTCCATTTAATTCCAACTACCTTTATTGCTTATCTTGACAGATACGCGTATTTCGTCTACAATGTGCAGACTTCTTCAGTGTCGTATACTAATACTCTAGTCGAGTATTAGTACACGACTATTAGTCGAGTATTAGTACACGACACTGAAGAAGTCTGCACATTGTAGACGAAATACGCGTATCTGTCAAGATAAGCAATAAAGGTAGTTGGAATTAAATGGAAATTACTAATCATTCTTCTTATTTTCTAGTTACAGATATTCCACTAAACAGCTCACACTCTCCATAATTCACTTACATTTCTGATCCTCCATCCTCCATCTATCCTCCATTTATGTTTAGGATTTGAAGTGGAAACACTAAAGTCTAACCAAGAGCGATGTGAACTAACCAATGTGAAGTTTGTTTATCTACTTGACAGTCTAAAACAATAAGAAAACTTCGTTATCTGCGAACATTCGATTACCACGGTCACCAAATGCACGTGGTTGCATTGCAATTATGTATATGTCTAGTTGTTTATTGTCTTCTCCATTTATCAATCTTTTTTATACGGGTGTCATGATTTTAAGTTTGAGTGCTTTCTGTGATTATTTGGCTTCATTCAATT
Organism: Aedes koreicus; assembly: GCA_024533555.2. NCBI lineage: Eukaryota > Metazoa > Arthropoda > Insecta > Diptera > Culicidae > Aedes > Aedes koreicus. The sequence continues at coordinate 19,515 of JAHHFK020003217.1, read as the reverse complement.
TTGTGTAAGTAAGTTGCTTTAATATTAGTCTATTTGAACTAACTAATTAATTTAACGATTCTGCTATGCGATTAAAATGCACACCTATGCTGCTATAGCTACCTGTGTGGCACCATAAACAATATTGGTAGCGCTGCAGCAAACGCATGTTACCTTTACTCCACCTAGCATTAATATCCTTGATACGTTACAGTTGTCTGCTCCCGCCGTGCCCAATGTACAATTCTAGTCCCGAGGAATCACCCAACGCACGCAGCCATTATATAAAGGTCTTACCTCTATCACAGCTAGCACACGAAAACGCTTCATTGCTTGGGCTTTCTGCTGCACGGCGGGAGCAGACAACTGTAACGCATCAAGGATATTAATGCTAGGTGGAGTAAAGGTAACATGCGTTTGCTGCAGTGCTACCAATATTGTTTATGGTGCCACACACTACCCACCCTGTGGACATAATAGTAATCAGTTTTATATTACCGTGCCACGAACTGAAAAATACCGATTATTCCGATAAACCCTCTGCAACCACTTAACTGTTGTAAATAAATGTGGTTGAATTGATGGATTTAAAAATAACCATTTAATCACACATGCTGTCCCATCGCTTTTAAGTACCGTTCAGCTTCACAGGTAAAATGCTTGTTTTCCATAAAAAGGTGTCGTTGAGCAAAAGCATAAAACAAGCACATAATGACTAATGAATACGCTCTCCAAAGCGATATCGAGTAGATACGATGCACGAGATAGGAACGAGGATTCCAGCTTGCATTTATTATCCCAGAATATCATTTCAAATCACAGACAGAGCTCTCACATGGACTGATTAAATATTCTACATTGTGGTTTTAAACAGAACGGGAGGTATTAAAGCGAGCGAGTGTTGAAAGTGTTGAAGTGTACACTAATCGGCAGGTACTATAGGAACTGATTTAAATTTCCCACTTGGAAAGACGTTGCCGCGGTTAAGCTGGCGTGTGTCGGACCCTCAATCATCGAATTTATCATGCATTCAGATCGCAGACGAACGCCTATCTATCTCGCATATTTATTCAATCGAGATGGGGTCGGTGGGTGTCGGATGCTACAATGTAGTTGAGAATCACACAGGCGCTCGCCCCTGTACGTTTCATGGTGGCGCTTGAATGGCTCTCAGTACTGATCGGATTGGTAGGTTATTTATAGATACATCTTCCTACACGTAGAAAATGAAATCCATACAAATTTCTGTTTAAAAAAAACCTGTTTGGCAATGATTGCACGTGACTGAGCTGTGTACAACGGAAAAGGATTGAATAATCACAAATCCCACAGACCCACAACTTACGGCATCGGGCTGAGAAAAGTTTAATCCTCCCCGTTCGCCCTTGGTCAACGTAGAAAGCACTCGAACCCTGCCCGTCCGAATTGAATTCAACGAGAGAAACCGCTCTCGACGGTCTTTCTGCCGGCGGAGCTAGGGAGGCCCTTCGGTGAGTAACTTTTTAATCGTCTTATCTGCTAAAAGTAAGGGTGGTGAATGGCTTCAAACCTGGCTCCCCCTAGGGAGACTTCCGAACCTTTCTTGGATGTTTACCACTTAACTCGACCATCGAACTTTCAGCTCCGGAATAATGAGATTTCGCTTCATTTGAACTCCCTTGTTCGTTCATCAGTTTCACGTTCCACACCATCCAGGGAGAGCTTTGACGCCAAACCGACCACCAGCCATCGTGTCTTATCCCATCGTATGGTAAATACCCATCGTATTTATGCTCCTGCGGAAGCTTTGCGTACGTTTGGCTCAAGCGCAGCAGGATATAAATAATTGAATTCAACTTTCCGGTTGGCTCGTAATCGTCTGCTTGCTGCAGTAAAAAAAAGTCGATTCTGAACTCATAGACTGGAGAATTTATTTTTAACTGTCTGTTATCACTGTCATGTAATGGTTCCATGTGTCCTTTTTTGAACATATATTGTTTGGACGGATGGATGGTTTCTAATTGAATCTGGAAAACTCGGTCAAATTATCCCTACCAAACCTCGCCATTAGACGTCATTTCAGAGCTTTTGGACATTCCTATGAAGGATCCTCACCAGACCAAACCACGCCATTATGTCACCGAGTGGCCCTCTGTAGAAAACCTATGTACCCACCGCACATGGTGTGTCTTTACGATGCCGGTAGACAGCCACCAACAGGCCTTGATGCTATCCATATTTCACAGGAAACAAAGAAATTGGCATGACGACAACAGTGCGGCGGAGGGAGAAAGCATTGCTCCGTCGTCGGCCCGGTGTGTAAGTGACGTTCGACATTATGCTATTGTCATTTATTTCCCGGCGTTTCTTTCTTGCCCTTTTTGGCATCAACAGACAAAATGCCCGCAGGGGATTCGACAGGCAGGAAAACCCGGGCCATAAAGTTCACACACTAACGAACGAGCATCAAGTGATCGTCATGACGACATGGTTCGAACGGTAAGGCAACGATGATAAAGCAAGCCATCGCATTGTTGCGTTGTTGTGTCGACCAGATTTTCAATTCATATGTCATTTTAGGGAGAAATCAGGGGGAAACAATGAAATGCTGTTGGTGTCAGTTTGAGGTGGTTGGAAATGTTCACCGATTGAGCTTTAAGTGACTTCAATTGCATAGAAGCAAATGTTGGCTACGGCAATTCTCCCATCAAAGCACGTCATTGAATATTTTGATATGATATTTTGGTTATTTAGCTTTAATTTGATTACCTTCCCATCATCATTGCACTCAAAAATGCTGCTATTTTCGTTGTCTATAATAGAACTAATGTTTATCACACGCATCTCAAATGGAACGATAGCCGAATAAAAAAGGGGCGCCGACAATAGTTACACTCACATGAGAAGTTAAGCGATTTATTTAAACACTTGCAAGCCGTTCTGGGCGATTTTGTCAATTGTAAGGGCATCTTCAACGGCGGTTCAAATCATGATTTGGATTTATATTTTTAGACCAAACGCAAAAACATCGCTGCACCGGTGTTTTGTTTTACACCGGAAAAAAGAAGCTTATAGGCATATTCTTCAGTTCCTTGGTCGCCCTTTTGATCAAATCATCCGTCGTTTTGACCACCAAATTATTCGAACATACTCTCCTCTTTAAATTGGCCCAGAACTTCTCGACTGGGCGGAGCTGGGGCACGTTGGGAGGGTTGGCATGCTCGGGCATCACCGAAATGCCCAACCGCTCCATTCCTCCAGCGCCCGCCTCGAGTAGTGGTCCGACGCTAGATCCGGCCAAAACACCACGTCGTCATCGTTGTGGTACTTTTTAATGAAGGCGGCAACTTCTGGGAGGCACTTCGGACTGTAGATCTCGCCGTTCACTGCCAGCGCCGACAAAAAGAAGAGGGGACGTGACATCCTCTTTTCACTGATTGTGAGCCACAGCTACACTTTCTGTGGGAACTTCATGTGCGCTATGTACTTCACATCGCTGCTTATTTCTTTTGTTGGGAAAGTGAAGTAGCCTTTGCCTTGCCAGTCGTTGCCGTCCAACGTGAGGTACGTCTCGTCGTCCATAACTACCACCACGTTCCGCTTCGTCGGCAAGATCTCTTTCCCCAGAATCCTCAGCCGTTGAAACTGGGTTTCGTCGACACGACTGGCTTGGACTGACGCTTCCGCATGTGAATATCCATTTTCGCCAAATAATTCTTGACCGTTTGACTGATAGCACTGACCTCCCGGCCCAACGCACAGAAAGAAGTGGCAACCTTGCCTTCCGTCTTCCGTTTGAGCTTCTGTTGAGTCCTCCGGTCGTTTAAAACGGTCGGACGGCCGGAACCAGGCTTTCGCTCGATAGACTCTCCCTTCTCCAGAAGTTCCAGAATCTTGTACACGGCGGGACATTTTAACTCAATTTTGAATCGTTTTTGACTCACTTTCGTAAAAAGTGGAGTCACTCATAGATGAGTAAATGTGACTGGGATTGACATGTCGACATATCTAAGACACCGACTTAAATCAGATCGATGTTCTAGATATGTCGACTTATCAATCCTAGTCACATTTACTCATCTATGAGTGACTCCACTTTTGGCGAAAGAGAGTTAAAAACGATTCAAAATTAAGTTAAATTTTCCCGCCGTGTAGATGTTTCCGTGATCGTATCCGGCTGACACGAAGTGGGCCACGATGGCCGACTTTCTTAGGCCCGGATGGAGCAGGCGGCACGAATAAATCATAGATCGAAGTTTTTTCACCGTTCTCGCCATGGCTGCCATAAACAAACTGATGGAGCTGTAAAATTGTCACAGTATATAGGCAACTAGTATATATTGACTACTGACCGGGGAACCGTCCACCAGGTGGTAGGGTAATCGCATGAAATCTTGTGTATGTTTTGATCTATTCTAGCAGCAATTTGAAACAAGTAAAATACATTTTCAAAACACTGCACGCTTTTTGATTATACCAATTAATGAGTAAAATTTCAGCTTTTTCTAAACAAAAACTCAACTTTATTGAGTATCTTCTGAGTTGATTGAGTTTATGAGCCGAAAAATGGCCGTGTTTGATGCGGGTGATAATTATCTCAAGTTGCTCCCGGGGCTACCGAGTTGCCTTTCGTTTCATTCCTGAATAACGAATGGATCTCTTAGTTTTTTACAGCTACTGCATTTTCCGGAAAATGCTGACTAGTTAGAAATGAAGAGGATCCCGGAATTGTGACTGTTGTAGATTTTACGACTAATTTGGTGGTAAATTCCAATTCCGAATAGTATTTCGATTGTTCGGATATGAAAAGTGACGAAGTCTTCAATGGGAACAATCGGTTTATTGATGGATTGGTCATGATTAGCACTCGCAAATAGTTCATACAGATACATTTTAGATAAGCCTGTTACATAGAAACTTTCGGCAGGTTTACTGGGGATCAGGATATTCAGGCTTATTTTCTTCGGGAGAGGATACATTTTGCTATGGCAGTTTCGATAAGCTTTCTGGGGTAGACCGATGATATCTAGAAGATAAAATCAATTCGTATTTCTCGGAGGAAAAGTTCAAAAAATCTTTAATTTTTCCAGGAATCTGACTCTTTAAACTTTTGATTGAACTCTTTAAAACGTATTTTCTGAATTTCTTTGAACTTCGGAATATCTATGAAGATTGGGTGGAAATATAATCAGACGCTGGAGTCACGAAGAAAATGGATATAATTTTTGGTTCATAAAGTTCCAGCACATCGGTCCCAAGCTTAGTCGCAACCTTAATGATTCGCCCCTTATAACGCAGCTCACATGAACACTCCTCAAATATTCTCTAAAATAACATAGTGAATCAAAACAAAAACAAAGCTTTTAGTACCGAAAAGCGCAAGAATGTATTGCAAGGCACAAGGTGTTCTTTGGACCAAGGGGTTCTACAACTTGGTTCTTGATTGTTGATATAATGAACTTGACAGAAGTTGATTTAGCTTCACGGAAGTTGAATAAACTTATTGGAAGTTTGAAGATAATGATGAAGTTTGCTCGCTCTTTTTGGAGAAAAGAAATGTGGTGGAACTTCAGAGAAGTCCATTGAATTGCCGAAAAATTCTCAATGTTTCTGAAATTACCGGAAAGAAACAACTTTCTGGAATACCGAACGCAGATTTAGCTTTCCATAAGTTATTTGGACTTCCGGATGATAGGTCTTCCATGATAAAAAAAGCAGACTATCACAAATATTTTAATAATTTACGAGAAATTGAAAAAAACAAAACTGGGGAGTTGGTCGATTTGAAAACTTTTAATAAGTTGGTGGAATTTCTGTGAAATAAATAGCATTTCCGAGATGTTGTTAAACCTTGCAAGAACTTTTTAGAATCTCGAAGATTGAGATATGCCGGAAATTCCGCGAAATTGATTAATTATTAAAAGAGTAGTTGATTTTTTTGATTCTCGATTTGGTTTGGTACGAAAAATTATCAAGTAGTAGGAAATTTTAGTTCTTCTTTCGACTTAAGTACCCTGAGCTTTTAAGATGTTCTCTGAACTATTAAAAGGCTTTCTGGAGCTTTTGGGAAGATTCTTGAACTTCTACAAAGCTCTCTAAACTTATGCAAAAATCCTTGGAGTGTTTGGAAACTTTTGACAATACTTTTAAAATCCTTAGGAGTTTCATGAATTTCTGGAACGTTTTCTGAAATTCTGGAAAGTTCGCCGATCTTTAAGGAAGTTCTCTGAAATTCTTGGAAGATCCCTGAACTTCTGAGAGAATTCCTGAATTTCTGGGAAGTACTCTGAGTATCTTCTTCTTCTTAGCGTTTCCAAGCTTATTGATTTTACAATTAGCTTATCGCTTGCCTTCCATTTAGTATTCTAAATGCACTTCCGCAGTTATTAATTGAGCTCTTTCGATGCCAGGTACCATTTTTGCATTAGTTTGATTGTGTGGAAGTACAATCATACTCTGTGCCCAGGGAGTCGAGAAGTTTTCCTTAACGAAAAATTCCCAGACCAGGCCGGGAATCGAACCCAGCCACCTCCAGCATAGTGTTGCTTTGTAGCTGCGCCTTGCTGGACTGGAGCTAAGGGTATCTGAGTATCTGGGAAGTTCTTTGAGCTTTAGGGAAGTTCTCTGTACTTCTGAGAAGTTCTCTGTACTTCTGGGAAGTTCTCTGGATGAACGTCTGAGATGATCGCTGAGCTTCAAGAAAGTTTCCTGATCTTTGGGAAAACTATTTTATCTTTGAGGGATCCTGAAGTTTTTTAAGTTTTTCTGGGAAGTACCCTGGACTTCAAGGAAGTTCCTTAAACTCCTACAAGTTCCCTGAACTTCTGAAAAGTTCCCTGAACTTCTGAAAAGTTCCCTATATTTTTGGAAGTTTCATGAGCTTCTGAGAAGTTCTCTGAACTTCTTGGAAGATCCGCAAGTTTTTGGAGCTTCATGAATTTCAGAAAAGTTCTCTGAAATCTAGGGATGTTCTCTTTTTTTTTTTTTTCTGGAAAGTTCTCTGAACTCGCCAATGGGAAGATGCGCAGCATCTAGAGGAAGCGTTGCCGGACGAGGGTGAGCTCGATTAGGTCCCTTTTGAGGACTGCTGGAGTACTATCAAAGCAGCCATAAACATCGCAGATAAAAACATCGTCGGATACGTATAACGGAGCGACGGAATGATTGGTTGAGGTCCAAAATAGAGGAATCGATGACTACATAAGTACGGCAGATGAACCCGCTGCAGATGAACGTTGGGGGAAGTTAGAGAGGCCATCCAACAGCTCAAGCACAATATGGCTGGTAAGGATGGTATCGGAGCTGAACTCATCAAGATGGTCCCGGAAGAGTTAGCCATTTTTCTCCACCTGATAGTCAGAATCTGGGAGACAGAATAGCTACCGGAGGAGTGGAAAGAAGGGGTCATATGCCCCATCTACAAGAAATGTGACAATTTTCGAGCGAACTTGCAAGCACTTGGTGTATTAGAGCGACGCGTGCCTGGGCCATTTTTGGCGGTGTGCTGGAGAACGGTGTTTCAACTAGCAATAATCGCACCTCGGTTGTACCTCATTGATTACGATATCGCCACTGCGCAAAGTTAAGAGGAGAACGGTGTGTGGCGGCGTAAAATGAATCATGAGCTCACTCAACTCTATGGCGAAACAAATATTCTGAAGCTGGTAAAAGCTGGAAGGAAACGATGCGAGAATGCCAGATAAAAACCCTACCAAAAATGGTGTTCGCTTCAAATACGACGTACAAGAAGGCGTAGAGCGCAGCGGCTCAGATGAGCAGACCAGGTACTCAATCATCTGACGATCATTGGTGGTGGAGTGCAGTCGTGGATGGAGTGGTCTAGCCGGAAATCGAGTGTCGTAGCGTGAAATTGTTTATTAGGGTTATTCTCTATAGATGTTAACCAGATAAATTAAAATTAAAAATGTATTGTTAACATTCTGTAAGTTTCATTGAAAATTGCGGAAAAGTTTTTGAAATGGAGTTGGCAGAGCAAAAGTTTCGTGACAAAATTTTGCACGCACATTTTGAAAATCTAAAATATTCGCATCGAGGCAAAGCAAAACAAAGAGGGAATTGTGAACTCCATTGTTTCCCGTGTCATCAAACGTCACAGGAAGTGGCAAAAACATCCTCGCAGGAGCGCTAAATACGGAGTTGAAGCTTTTAAGTACAAACCAAACGCTTCTGTTTGGGATATTGCATAAAAGCTAACCTAAAGTTTTGTGCAAGCGATTTTTGTCTGAAATTATTAATTATTTTGTTGGACATTTGTTCTAAAGTCTCAACCTTCGAAATTCTATGTACTTTTGTTAGTACTGTACCAAGAAGGTAAGCTTCAAAATCATCTTCAGAACTTTGTTCTGAATCCTTTGAAGTATTTTTTTCCTGGTAGCACAACAACTAGACCATATTGGAACAGCATAAAGCATGGCCGGTCTAAAATTTGTTTAAATATTAGTAGTTTGTTCTTCAGACAAAGTTTGGATTTTCTGTTGCTATAAGATTGGGCATAAACATTTTATATATTTATTACATTTGGCTTGAATGCCTTCAATGTGATTTTTAAAATTCTAATTTTTGATCAAGTAATAGACCAAGGTATTTCAAAAAAAAGAGTTTTGTTTGTTAAATAATTTTGGAAATTGACTTTATAATCTAGAGCGGAAAATTAAAGTTTTTCAATTTAGCAATCAAATCTTCATGCCAAACACTGTCGAATGCTTTTTCTATGTCTAGAAGAGCAACTCCAGTTTGAGCAGCAACTTCAGATTTGTTTGAACGAATGAAATTAGTAACTCTCAAAAGTTGATGAGTAGTTGAATGGCCATGGCGAAATCCAAATTGCTCATCTGCAAAAATTGAGTTTGTATTGATGTGAAGCATCATTCTATTCAAAATTAGCTTTTCAAAAAGTTTACTGATTGAAGGAAGTAAACTTATTGGTCTGTAGCTAGAAGCTTCAGCTGGATCTTTCTCGGGCTTCAAAATTGGAACAACTTTGGTATTTTTCCATTTTTCAGGAAAGTATGCCAAATGAAAACATTTATTAAATAATTTTACCATGAAAGACAAGGTACTCACTGGGAGTTTTTTGATGAGTATATAGAAAATTCCATCATCACCTGGAGCCTTAATATTTTTTAACTTTTTAGTTATAGTTTTTACTTCATCCAAATCAGTACCCCAGGATTCATCAAAAATATTTTCCCTTGAGGAAATATTCAGATAATCAAGAGAAACCTGATTCTCAATAGGACTAGTAAGACCCAAACTGAAATTATGGGAACTCTCAAACTGCTCAGCAAGTTTTTGAGCTTTTTCCACATTTGTTAGCAATATTTTATCACCTTCTTTGAGCGCTGGAATAGGCTTTTGAGGTTTCTTTAAAATTTTGGAGAGTTTCCAAAAAGGTTTGGAACTCGGCTCTAATTTTGACACATTATTTTCGAATTGTTTGTTCCTTAGGGCAGAGAAGCGTTTTTTAATTTGTTTTTGCAAATCTCGCCAGATAACTTTCATGGCGGGATCGCGTGTTCTTTGATATTGTCTTCTACGGATATTTTTCAGACGGATCAAAAGCTGAAGATCGTCGTCTATTATAATTGTATTGAACTTTACCTCGCATTTTGGAACTGAGACAGCTCTTGCTTCAACTATGGAAGTAGTCAGAGAGTCAAGAGCATTATCGATATCATTTTTAGTTTCCAAAGGAATATTAGGATCAAATTTAAATTCCATGAATGTTTGATATTGGTTCCAATCAGCTCTATGATAATTGAAAGTAGAACTGTTGGGATTAGAAATTATTTCTTGAGATATTTCAAAAGTTACTGGAAGGTGATCCGAACCGAAGTCAGCATGGGTAACCAATTGGCTACAAAGTTGACATGAATCAGTTAAGACCAAATCAATAGTTGAGGGATTTCTGGCAGAAGAAAAGCAAGTTGGGCTGTTTGGGTATTGGATAGTGTAATAACCCGCAGAACAATTATCAAATAGTATATTACCATTGGAATTACTTTGAACATTATTCCACGATCGGTGTTTTGCATTAAAATCACCAATAATGAAGAATTTTGACCTATTACGGGTAAGCTTCTGTAGGTCACCCTTGAGAAGATTCTTTTGCTGACCTACGCATTGGAATGGTAAATAGGCAGCTAATAGTGTAAGTTGACCAAATTTTGTTTCAACAGAAACCCCCAAAGTTTCAAAAACTTTGGTATAAAATGAAGAAAGAATTTGATGTTTGATACGCCTATGAACAATTATGGCAACGCCACCACCTGGACTTTCAAGACGATCATTGCGGTGTACGAAATAATTAGGATCCATTTTTATTTTATCACCTGGTTTAAGAAAAGTTTCAGTTACAACGGCAATATGCACGTTATGAACTCGTAAAAAGTTAAACAGCTCGTCTTCATTATTTTTAAGAGATCGAGCATTCCAATTTAAAATATTCAGTGTCTTAATACCCATTGCTGAATTTCAGGGTCATGACAATATTGTTTGCAAATTTTATACCAGTTTGAATTGCATCAAACATGAAGTTTGTATTTAACATTCCATTAATCATATCGATTGATGATTTCTGTAAAAACTCCATTTTTTGAGCGTTTATGCTACCTAAGTCAAAATCTTCAATATTTCTGGTAGAATTTTGGTTTCTACCGGCTGTAGCGGCAGCGTAGGAAGCTCCATTACCTAGCTGTACATTGCTACCAGCAGGTAAGAATTGAGCATTGAAAACTTGTGCTCTGTTTGTACTTACGGGTACATTGTACGTCGCTGACCATGTTAACAGCAGATAGCAGTGGAAAATTTGACGGTGGGCATGTCGTACCTTCCGGTACGAATGTTGGATTCTCCTCGATGACCGTTGTTAACAGCCGAGGAATAATTACCTGGTCGGGAACGGAAGCGGTCCCTACCGATGCTTAGCACGAGAATTCAAGATCGCTTGCGAGTCTTGCATTCCCAAAAATTGGATTTGTGGTTTCCACCACAATTCGCACATTAAAATTTAGGATCCTTCACAGGGCAGCTGTCCTTGGCGTGAGAGGAATCCCACAATGCATGCATTTGGCATCCATGTGACAATTTTTTGTCCCGTGACCCCATCCCTGGCATTTACGGCACTGGGTGAGATGTTGAGAATTTCCTCCAGTCTTCCTGAAGTGTTCCCACTTCACTCTGACATGGAGCATAAGGCTGGCTTTTTCCAATGCCTTGAGGTTATTCAGTTCATTTGATTTAAAATGAACTAAATAAAAATCGTTAGAAATCCCATTGCGAGAATCGCCAGGTTGGGATTTCTTTTTCATCTTTATCACTTGAACTGGTGTAACTCCAAGCAATTTGATAATTTCTTGTTTGATCTCATCCAGGGATTCACCACTGGCTAGACCTTTTAAGACCACCTTGAACAGACGTTCAGTTTTGGTGTCATGTGTAAAGAATTTGATGCCTCTTTGAGCAAGATACTCCACGAGTAGTTTAAATCCGATCAAGGTTTCAGCCAATACACGGCATTCACCCCGACGACCAATTTGAAAGGAAAATTTCGAATCTTTTATGAAATTCGTGAGTTCCTTACGGAGCCCATGAAAATCAGATGTTGTTACCACAATAGGTGGAACCTTTTCTTTCCCTGCATTAATTCGGGAATGCTTCGAAGATTTTTGCCTGACTGATGGATCATTCTCATCATCAGTCAGAATATCGAATTGATTGCTCAAATCAATATTGTTAGAAGGGGAATCCAGAGATTGTCCCTTTCTTTTGCGTTTAGGCGCCATTTTCTCCAAAATGATTAGAATTTATACGTTTTCTCCTAATCAACTTCCAAGCAGATTCTACAAGAATCCGAAGGGTCAAAGAGGAATTTTCCAAATCGATATCCAAGTCGGATTACCTCGCGTAGGGTCCAGACAAGGATCGAAAAGGAATAAGGGTAAAAAATAAAAATTGTGCTGGTAATGTTAAGCACTGAAAAGTGCTGTTTGATTTTGTTATAGCTTTAGGTAGCAAAAATACTTCCTTCAGCAAAAGAAAATATAACCGCACGGCATGAGAGCTCGATGCGGACTGAAAACAAAAAACAACAACAACAACAACATCAACAATAACAATATTCATAAATAACGACCCAACGACTGATTTCTTCCTCCTCATAATGACTTATACTGGTTATAATCCAAACGAAGAAAAAATGGACAACCAAACACAACCATCGATTATATTAGATTATTTTTTATAAGACACTCGCCCCAGTAACACAGAAGAAAAAAAAAAGAAAAAAGAGAAAGAAAAAAAAAAGAATGAATTCCACCCCACACCCGCCCGCTCCCACACCAAACAAACCCCAATTTTATATAAAATAGAATACACATCCCCGATATATATAAAAAAAAAAAAAAACTACTTTTAAAATTATTTTATATAAAAAAAAAATTTTTTGGAGAGGTGTTTGTTTTTTTCAACAATTTTTTTAAAAAAAAAAGGTTTAAAAAAACCATAATTTTAAGAAAAAACTTTATATGGGGGAGTTGTAGAGAACTAAAAAGGCTTTGTAAAAAAAAATGTACACTGAAAAAAAAAATTTTTTTTTCATAAAGAAAAATCGAAAATAAATACTAAAAATCAAATATAAAAAAAAACATATTTTTAATATTTTTCAAATTTGTTTTGTGGAAATTTGAGAAAAAAAGACACGTTTTGAAAAAAACTCTAGGATGGACGCTCTTATAATAAAAAAGTTTTCCGAAGAGCGAACTTTGGTGCATATTTCAAATTTTGGTTATTCATTATTATAAATGAAAATTAATTATACAATATGATTTTGGAGATTATTAAAAACAATAATGAAAATGATGAATCACCTGAACGCAACCGTTTTCGAGATTTTTCGGATTTTATTTCAATAGAATGAAAAAACATAAGAAAATTCGCTCTTTTCTTAAGTTAATCGAGATTTCCACCAGAAATGATAAATTTTCCAAGATCTTCATATTATAACGTTCACATTACTCTAATGTCCTCTTTTCTTTTGATATCAGGATGATAAGAAGACTCATTTGAAAAGAACAAGATAAATAGCACTATTGTTTTAATATTGCAATCAATATATTTATAATTGTTTTATGGCTGTATCGGTCGGGCCGCTCAGAGAATGAAGGGAGCGAATTTGCTAAAGCGATGAAAGTAACAGCGAGATAGATGTCGCAGGGGCGACAAGTGTGAAATGGACAGATGATGAAATTATGCGGAGGGTCATATAGAAGAAGCATATTAATCGAACTGCTGACTATTTTGCCAAGCTCCAACGATGTTAGAGGTCGGGTGTAGTGTGTGAAAACTACACTCCGAACAGTTCGGTGATGTAGCGATGAAAGTAACACATATTGTTTAAGGTAGGTAGACAAATAGCAGCTATAACGTATGTCAGGTATATCTTCTCATAAAAAAAAACAGCTAATGTACGCTGCCTGTAAACTACCAGAGATGTTTTATACCTGCATTTCCAAAGGTACCACAGCCAATATATATGCTCATACATAGTCGCATTCATCAGTAAAATCTATCTGAGTGAACTGAAAATGGAGTTTAACATGAAGAAGTTTTGTATGCCGTTTCCCACTAAACGGTGCTCAAAAAACCTTCGTAAATTAACCGAACAAAATGTCAAAAAACTCAAGTTTATGGGCAAAACACATTTGGACACTTCTTTGATGATTTGTGATAATTGTCGTTTGCATTTAAATAGAACGGAACAATCCCATGCTGCAATTTCGGAGCCTAGTGAGAAACCATCAATTACTAACATTATGGATCCACAACCATCTACATCACGGCAAGTAGACTTGTATGGTCTCGAGGAAACGCCATCGGCAATATCATTAATGTCAGTGCCATCTGATAGCAGTGTGCAAGATTATTCAAGGCGCCATAATATTGAGCTATTTAACAAGGGCGTAGCTGGAATCAACGTTTCGCCAATATCGGCTAAAAAAGTTCCTGAACGTAAATTATGCCCGCAAAAAGTTCAAAGATGTTTCAAACGGCATTCGGACACACATATTTGGGGATCAAGCGGAGGAGGATGACCTGGAACAATTGAAAGTGAAAGCAGCCGAATATGACGAAATAATCGCGCAGCTAAAGGACCGGTATGCTGATCCAGAAACTTCGAGGGACGATCAAGTAAGGATACTTTCGGTTTTACCACAATCTTGGACAAATCAAAGAGTAATGGCAGAATTTGGAATAACAAACAAGTACATCGTATCACAAGCTAAATTCCTTGCAAAGCACGAAGGTGTTTTAGCTGCCCCTAACGAAAAGCTGGGACACGGTCTGAACCTGGAAATAAAAAACCAAATTTTGCAATTTTACGACAGTGATGAGATTACACGAGCAACCCCTGGTATGAACGACTACGTTTCAGTGAGGAGTGAAGGTAAGAGGGTTCATATTCAAAAGCGCCTTTTAGTTTGTTCATTAAGAGAAGCTTTCATTAAATTTCAAGAGATGCATCAAAATGCTGTTGGGTTTAGCTCTTTTGCAGCACTAAGACCAAAGCATTGCAAATTACTTGGCAGCACAGGTTCTCATAACATTTGTGTTTGCACCATTCATGAGAACATTAACTTGATGCTTCATGGTCTTAGAAAATATTCATTCGAGAATGATTATAAATTGTGTTTTGAAGAAATATTATGTAGCTCATCAACTAGAACTAAAAAATGTTACCTCCGTGAATGCGAACGATGTCCAGGCTTTTCAGATTTTGAGAGTAGTTTAACAGACAAATTAGAAAAACGTGGTTTAGTTGAAATATCTTTTGAGCAATGGATTTCAACTGATAGATGTAGTTTAGAGACACTTGTTAAACCAATTGATGAATTTATTGCTTATTTTTGTGAAAAGTTGGAACAATTAGTATCCCACGATTTTGTCAAATCTCAGCAGTCTAGTTTCTTGAGAGATTATAAAAGTTGTCTTAAAGACGGCGCAGTAATAATAATTTGTGATTTTTCTGAAAATTATTCATTTGTTTTTCAAGATGCTGTTCAAAGTAGTTATTGGAGTAATGAGCAAGCCACTATTCACCCTTTTGTCATTTATTACACGGAATCTGGAATACTTAAAAATATCAGTTTCATTGTTATCTCAGAAGTGTTGAAACATGATACGATTGCGGTGCAGGTGTTTATTTCAAAACTAATAAGCTTTTTGCAAACAAAAATTAAAGTAAAGAAAGCTACGTTTATGTCTGACGGGGCAGCATCCCAATATAAAAATAGGAAGAACTTTGCAAGCCTTTGTAAGTTTAAAAAGAAATACAATATTGATGCTGAATGGCATTTTTTCGCAACATCCCACGGTAAGGGACCTTGCGATGCAATTGGTGGTACATTAAAACGAATGGCAAGATATGCAAGCCTTGCTGTACAACATGAACACCCTATAAAAAGTGCATTAGAGTTATTCGAATGGGCGAACCAAAAAAGTGATGATTGTTTAACAAAAATGTCGTTTTGTTATGTATCACATGAAGAGTATGAACAGGGGGTAGCAGAATGGAATGAAATTTACCGACAGACTCAAACGATTGCAGGTACACAAAAGTACCACTCATTCGTTCCAATTTCAGAAAACGAAGTTTTTGTAAAACTGTTTTCGAATGACGAAGAAGGCAGGATTCATAATATATATAAAAGCAATCAATAGTTTATATAATGTTTATGTAATATTATCAATGACCGAGACTAATAAATGGTATATATAAATATAAATCCAACCATAATTCATTATTTTTGTCTTATAACTTTAAGTGAAGCTTTTTCAATCGACGAGCTGTTAAGAGTAAGTAAGAGGCACATACATGTGTTTTAAAAAGGCTTAAAACACAAGAGAAACAATCGTTAGCTATTGTTGTTTTAATATCACGAGTAATTTATGAAAAGGGCGTATTTTTTGAGGTTTTGAAATTTTATTGAAAGAAAATCAGAAATATCTTGAAAACGGTTGCGTTTACGTGGTTTATCATTATTATCATTATTGTTTGTAATGATCTCCAAAACCATATTGTAACATCAAAATTTATTTATAAGAATGAATAACCAAAATTTGAAATATACACCAAAGTTCGCTATTTGAAAAACTTTTTTATTATAAGAGCGTCCATCCTAGAGTTTTTTTTAAAACGTGTCTTTTTTCCTCAAATTTTCATACCACAAATTAAAAAAATATTAAAAATATGTTTTTTTAGATATTTTATTTTTAGTAATTATTTTTGATTTTTTCTTGATGAAAAAAAAAATTTTTTTTCTGTGTATATTTTTTTAAGAAAGGTTTTTTAGTTCCCTACAATTCCCTTATATAAAGTTTTTCTCTAAATGTAATGGTTTTTGAACTACGATTTTTCAAGTAAAATGTTGGAAAAAACACATACGCCCATCTCAAAAGTTACTCTTGAACCCAAATTATCTTAAAACCAGTGGAATTTTTTTTTCCAACGTACCGAACTCATGTGCCAAGTTTCATCCAAATCAATGATGATCGGGTATGATTTTTGGGATTTCCGGCACATTCTGGATGGAATCCCTCTAATAAGGTTTGTGATGAAAAACCAAGAAGAAAGATAAATATATCATTCCCTTGATATATAACGGTTAATTTTTCACATTTTATTGCTAAAAGTATGGCTCAAATTGATGAATTTTAGGGATCATTTCTATTTTTTTGTGGATTTTCTTATGGGTCAAGAATGCGTTTTTATTGAACGATTTTCATTTTTTCATGGATCATTTCTTCAGTTTTAAAGGTGCAAACTTAGGGCTGCCATAGTTCTTTACGTGCACGAGTGCTCTTTACCAAATTTATTGGGAAGCATGTTACGCAGTTGCGGTCGTAAAAGAACGTGAGATCGCAAAAGTAAGTCAGCTTTCTGAAAATTAAAAATCTACTCCAAAGTGATCTTTCTTTTACAGCAATATTTAAGCTGCATAGCTAAAGAAACGGACATGTTAATAAATCTGAGTAGTAGTGCAGTCAACGATCTATTTCTTTGTGGTTAAAATTTAAAAAAAATTTAACCCAATATTGGAATAATTCCGGCATAATTTATGGATCATACATATTATTTTAGGTGCACAAAATTGATTTGCTATGGACCATATTTAGAAGTTTATGGTCATTTTTCAAACGTGTTATGGATCATTGGCGATTTATTTATGGAATATTTACAATAATTTAGTGATCATGTTCATATATTTTAGTTCACAAACGTTACATTCTATGGATCAATTTTACTAGTTTAAGGAATGATATTGAACCTTTTATGGATCATTTGCAATATGTTAATGGGTATTCCGTACAATTTTATCAATCATACCCTAGATATACAACGGTACATTTTCGACATTTTATTGCTAAAATTTATGTAAAGTATGGATCACATTGCTGTAACTTTTGGATCATTTTAAATTTTTTTATGGATTTTCATCAGAGTTTTATGGGTCATAAATACGTTTTTTATGCAATGAATTTCAATTTTTCATGGATCATTTCTTCAGTTTAAAGGTGCAAACTAAGGGCTGCCGCCCATGACATCGCAATTGTGATGCTTAAACTGGTCTGCTAAATCAAATGGGTCATACCATAATATTCATCTAATTGGTCGCAGTGGTTTTTACGGCTCTACAAAACAAAATCCGTTCGTCCAGGGATCACAAATTTTTTATCTACTTGTTTGGGCTCTTCACCCCCTAAACACGCCAGTTGACGACTCTGCTGCTGCTCAACAGTCAGGAAACCCGGACGGTATTGTTCTCCTCGATAAAGCGGTCGACCGGACAATAGACTGTTGTAGCTGTAGCCCATGATTATTACGGCTGCTAGATGGATGAAAAGGACTGTGTTTACCCCTGCTGCCCATGCGATAAGTAGTTCAAGGGAGAAAATGGATTACAAGCGAAGTTGAATTTTGCAGTTGCATTTGCAAGGTAAGAGACCTTGTCAGATATTGGCGGTTACAAGGAAAGGAAAGAATATATCGATCTTTAAGCGATCGTACTTCACTGAGATGTTGGGAGTCATACACAATCGAAATTGAAAAAAACCTGGTCGTCCTCACAGTTAATAACTTCAAAGTTGGTGAAAACAGTACTTGAACAAACTCGTCGAAAGCCTTGCCGATCAGTGAATAAAATGTCTGAAGGTCTGAACGTATCCCGAAAAAAACATCCGATAAGTACTTAAAGAAGAATTGAGACGCAGAGCATGCAAAATACACGGACTTAGGGAAGATAACACAAAGGTTAGGATCATTAGATGTCGGGAACTCCATCGCCCACACCATGATGCGTTGATTTTTTTTTTCAGATGAAAAAAAAAATTTGTGTTACAACCATGTAGTTCTCGGAATAATAGAATCTATGTAGCGTAGATCCAGGTAAGATCCCTTCATCAGTCTGAGAAGTTTTCCTCACGATGTCAAAATCAATCTGTTGATTATTTAACTTAACTTGAACTTAATGTAAGGACAAGCTATGGTGAAACTTTATTTCCATACAACTGCTAGCGAAAACACAAAGTTGGATTTTGAAGTTTTTGAAATGAATAATCCTCATCGTGTTTTCACTAGCAGTAGCATGGAAAATAAAGTTGCAGCCATAACCGAGGATGGCGTAGTAATTTGTGGTTACAAAAATAAACAAAAATTTGTTAAGTTAAACATTTTATATATGAAAAGCTGGGAGAACTAACGAACGGTAGAGTAAACACTTTGAGAATTTATTTTTTTATAGACACTGAGTGATTTTAGTTTCGCTTACAAATAAAGAGATAATTCAAGTTCGTTTCAGCATTTATACTTGTACATCATAACTACATTGTAAATTCTCAGACGTCAGAAACCTTCACCGTTATTATCAAACAATACAATAAATTTTAGTTTGAGATAATTCCACTGAGGTGAACCCAAATTAATCCGATTCTTTTAATGACACAGTATCAAATTCAATTCTTATTAAACCAATATTTAAGTAAAATAACCAACATAATCATACAGTTCAAATGGAGCAATAGCCGAATAATAAGGGAGCTGCCGACAAAATGTACACTCACTTGGAAAGTTTGGCACTTTATAAAAGCACTTTCAAGCCATTCTGGATAATTCTGGTGATTGTAATAGATGAAGATCACGGAGCAAATAAATGTAAAAAAAAAATACTATTAGGTGCGCAACTAAGTTCCCGCTGTTTAGCAATAGATGGCGCCAGTAGTAAGTGCTGGTCGAATGTTGTACATCTCAAGCGTCATAAACCAAACTCAGACGTGTGGTAAACAAACCGCTTTACCAAATCAGTGATTTTGGTTTAGTGTTATATATTTTGGTTGTTTGAGGATGTCTGATCTCGTGCCAAATAATCGTCATTTGCGGGAAGTGTTGATTTTCTTCTTTCATTCGAAGAAAACGGCGGCTGAAGCACATCAAGAGCTCCAAAAAGTTTACGGTGATGCTGCTCTGAGTGAAACAACGTGTCG
>JAHHFK020003216.1:107500-187974 GCA_024533555.2 Aedes koreicus | reverse complement strand
ATTCTGATTTGCTATTTCAGATATTAATAAATAATACATAAGACAAATTGACGACAATTTTGATTTTCTTTTGGGAATGAGAAACAAAACAATGACTTATTTTTATTTCATCAACTTGAACAGATCAATTCAACATACTTTGGCTGTCAAATTTACGCTTTCTGATTTTTCGAATTCTGTCAGATTTCATTCTGAACTGCAAAAATCTGTTGATCAATTTGAATTTGATGTTGTGGCAATTTGGAAGCTCCAATGCAATAATAATCGAGCGACATCAATCTTACTTTTGTCGATGAACGATTTATCGGCAAAATGTTCAGCGATAATAGAATCCAATCATAACACAAAGTGAAAGATTTTTTCTGAAGGATAGGTGTGGGGTTTTCCTTTGCCTTCAGCCATCAATGCTGAGAATCTGCCAAAATTTTTGTCAAAAGGTGCTGGAATAACACAGTCTTGACGACAAAGAGAGCAAGTAGTACTGGTTTTGCTAATGCTCCCAATCATGTAGCCACAAACATGGAATATTGCATTAGCTTCAGCATTTCCTATGGCCGAGAGAAGTTGTTTTGCCATAGTAGATACTTCAACCTTTGAGAAATCAAGTAGTTTTCCAGCGCTCGGAGCTGCTTTTGACGAATTTGGTTGCTGCTGATTATCGATGCTTTTCAAGTGATCCATGAAACCTGACAGGTATTCCCGATCGTCCAAACTGTACGAAGAATTTTTCACTTCCAACATATACTGGGACAGCGTGATGGTTCTGAGGTGGCTCTTGAACTGCAGTGGAGTGGGTCTTCGCTGTTTAGACCGAACAACTGAAAACAAATTTTCCACGCAATCTTGCGTGAACCGTGACGTGTAGAGATACGGGTAACCAAGATCTGTTAAGATGTTCTTCTGTAATCGGAGGATAGCGTTGGTGGCCATAATGAGTGCAGCTTGCCACGGTTTCCAATGACCATCGGAACCAACCTGAAACACGAAAATGCATTATTTTGTACAGAATACAGTTTGTGTATATTAACCTTGATATCGAACACGAGATGCACCATCATTTCTAAATGATGAATATCGGCATCGTATTTGGCTTTATCTGACGGGTTCAACGCAAACTCGGGAGTTCTGGACGACATAAGGCCAAACCACTGGGACAGATCTTCAATGAACTGTGATGTTGCTTTAACTGGTTCGTTATCATCATTTTCGGCTATAACCCTCAACGCAGCTGCCACGGAATGGTTACAGTATTTTGTAGCATTGCTCACCTTCATCTTGTCCACATTGGAAGTTTTGGATCTTTCAAAATCAACATCCGCCGCCGTCAGCTTGTGCGCCATTTTGGTTCGTTGGTTTTCTTCATGTGCTACCAGTAGTGTTAAATGGTTTCGGTTGACTTCATTGGTAGTCAAGCCCTTTTTCTTCACATACCAATCGGGAAGACTAATAACAGCGTTCGAGATCCACCCGTTCACGGCATTCTTAAAGACATGCACGGGATCTGGGATAAACTCCAATCTACGGTCCGCTTCAACCGGATGTTCGATCGACAGATCGTTATGAATTGTATTTTTCTTCGTACTTACGCCATAGTCACTCCACATTGCCTTATTGGAGGCTCCACAATCAGAAGTAACGAAGTGTATTTTTAGACCAATTCCCTCTGCCTTCGATATTATTTCATCAACAACGGAATTGAGGCAGCCCTTAGGAATTGAATTTCCGGTGAATTCGTAAGCGACGATTTGCTTCCAACGAACATGAACTCCAGCCAACATGAACACCAAAGCATGTGTAGCCAGTTCGTCGCTTGGCGGCAAAGTTGTTGCCCCGAAATACTTTTGATTGTTTGTGCAATACTCCATAGCTTCGTCGATGCTCATCTCGTCTAATATCAATCCACAGTCCAGCTCTTTTCCACTCATCGAATTAACTTTGTGTTTCAATAATTCAAAACTTCGTGCAAGATTCCTGAAATTTTTTGACAACATGAGTCCAATCAAATAATGTAAATGAACGGGTGATTATCTGGAAATTTGAGCTGAAAGCTATTCGGTTTTCATGTAAAACAACCAATAAGTCGTAAGAAATCGCGTCTATAAAGATAAAAAAGAACGCATTGAGTTCCTCGTGAGCGCAAAATAATTTCACTATTTATTTTATTTGTCCTGTCAATTAAAGTTTCTACAATAAATCATTTACGATCCCTGTTGGATTATCTTACATATTTTCTACTCAAGGTTTTCATATCACAATATAATAAATACTTTTAAGGTGACTACACAGCAACATTTTTTTTGTGATTTTACATTCATTTAGATGCACATCATCGAGGTTGAAAAAGTTATGTACCGTAACCCGGGGTATCTTTGATCAGCGGGGTAACTTTGATCAGATTGAGCCTAGCTGTATGAGCTTGAAATAAACAGTTTTTGTGAATACAGTTTGTATGTAATGATTATTGTTTCCTAATCTACAATTATTGTACTTTCAAATACTGTAGAGTTGTCAGAAAACATTTTTCAATTCCTAGACCAGACCGGGAATCGAACCCAGCCCCCTCCAGCATGGTGTTGCTTTGTAGCTCCGCCTTTACCGACTGAGCTAAGGGAAGACCCACATACAATCACATATTTAATGTATTATTCTCTGAAACTTGATGTAGTTGAGTGCGATTCCGTTCAAACTGTTTTACATCCTAGAAGTTAAGTCTGTTGATATTACGATTTTTTTTTTGCTGTGTATGACCAGACTGTTATATGAAATAAAAATCTTTCAGCTTAAACTTGGTAGATAATAAAATAGTTCCGTGCATTGTTTTACCTGTGTCAAAATGTAGCGATTTTATCTTTCCTAATAAGCAGCTGTAGCTTGGCAACGCAACGTATGGCAATTGACGCACCTTATCATACCCACGTCCGCAAGCAAATCTCGTTTGTAAACCTTCGACAAGTGATTCGTTGGACCATTTTCTCACTTTCTTCACGTTTCCTAAGACGAGATCCATTTGATCTTTCCGAAAAACTGTCTTGAGTTTTTTCACCAAAGTGTCCTTACGAAGAGCGGCAAACTTCCATTTCCAATAGGACGCATTCGACTTCCACTTTTTCGCTCGTTCCTGCCATTTATTTGCAACCCTATAAGTTGAAAACAATTTTAATAGCAGATTTGTTTTTCTTGTTTTGTTCTGTATCAAGTTTTTTTTTCAGTCATTTAAGTACATGTCAGATCATTTCAGGTCATGCCAGTACACTTCAGATCGTGATCGATGGTATGGCATATCATTCAATATATCATGTCAAAGATATTTTATATTATTTAAGATTATTGTGGTCTATCTTATCAGACTATGTCCGCTGAAACCCTTAAAGCAAGGTCTCAAGCTTGTAGTACACTGTTTGTCCAATCGCCAAATAATTGTCATAGGCAGATAGGCATGTGACAAACATCTGTGATATATGTCAGTTGACTAGCTGCCTAGAGCTGCCTATGACAAATATATGGCTATTGGACAAACAGTGAACTACAAGCTTCAGTCTACATGTATGATTTTGTCTTAATTTCCCGATCCTACATTTATAACTTTACAGACGTTCTGACATACTCCAAATATTGTTGTAGATTTTTTTAAATTTCTGTCCAGCGATAACCGAAAAACGGAAAAAATGAATAAACTAGGGTCAGTTTACCTATATTCTGCTCCTACTCTATCTTTATGATTAAAACTTAAGATTTCAAGTAAAGCTAAGTATCCAGCTGAAACGGAATCACTCAAGGAATTTGAGTTCAGTGCACGATTTTTTCTTGAGCGATTCCTTGCAGAAATTTTACACGGGATTTCTTTTCAGGTGCGTACTGCAAGCAACGGAAAAGCAACGCTTACTCATTTCTTGAGCGATTTCTTGGCCTATGCTTTTCTACAGTACTTTTGAATTGGATACCAGCCCTAAACAGGGAGTTTTTACCAGGTTTATTTTGAAAATTAAATACTGTGGAATTGGGGAATACGGTATCAGTGATAAAGCGACGAACACACAAATTTTGTGATTTCAGTGTCCAGGAATCGGTTCTAATTTTAATATAATATTTTTTGATTACTGGATTTATAATGTGTAAACTCAGGATCAAGGGTCTGCAATTTCAACCCACTCGTATGAAGCACAATGCGTCGCACGAAGAGACACAATGCGTTCCGACTAGTGAAACTGTAGGTACCCAGAGAAGAGCGGAGGCTAAGTTAAGGTAGCCAAACGAACTGTCAGTTGGTGTAGCCAATCGAGCATGACGTCATCAGCTCCCTTTGATGCTATGAACATTTTACACGAATGCCAGTAAGTGTTTTGAATTTTCATGGCTGCCAGAAATTTTTTTGTTTGCATCCGCTCGTCTATGGAAACCTATAGTGTCCATAGTTCCGACTCGTGCTTTCGTCCTCTCTCTCATAGCCACATCAAAAGTGTGTCCCTATGAACACCCAAGATGACAGGAAACGCTGTTTATTTTGACTCGATAGTGTGTCATGAAACATTTTCAATTTGCGAAAAAAGCACGTAATTGAATAGTTGAGCAAAGTTACAGCGTGACGGAAATTCCCAAACTATGCTATGGCTTCGTATCATAGATGAGAGAACCTATGATAATCATTGAAAAACAATCAAGACAAAACAATTACCTGAACAACCTAAATGAGTTTTGCTTCTCCTTTACTACATCATCATCACTGTCAACTTCGACTGAGGCTAGTTGCGAATTTTCATCTGCATAACGTTTTTGCAACACCTCTTGGTTCATTTCTTTAGCCAATACATGCTGCTCTTCCTTTTTTGCTTCACTATTTGAAACACTTGCCACATCATCTTCATCTCCCGTCACGCAACATTCTTTCACCGATTCCTTTCGCATATCATTCACTGATTCTATTTCCGCATTTCTCGATTCTTTATCTTCAACTTCAACCAATTCCGCAATAACAGCAACAAAGTTTGCATAATTGTGATCGTGGAGAGCCGGAGACGAGTACAGAGGCCGAGATTTGAAGAAATCTGTTGGAGGTTCGTTATCCGAATTCAAAGTAAACGCACAGATGGTTGGAAGAGCATTTTTACATTGCAACCTCCGTCTCTTTGCATTATTCTTGAAACAGGCATCTTCAAAATGGGCCTGAAAAGATACAAACCAGAACATTCACAAATCTGAAGAACACATAGCATCACTCATATTAGCTGCTGCTGTGTTTTATTTACACTGCATATTCGCGAACTCGGCTTGATTTCCACATCCGGATGCAACTGGCAGAACGTTATCTACCGGGATCTTGTGATTCCATCGCTAGGGAAGCGAAAAAAAACTGAATTCCGGACACTTTTCGCAGCTCCGGCCGCAATACTTCACGAGACACTTCATTTTTAAACTTCCCGCACGCGGAACGATGTTTAAGTTCGTCAGAGTCACGCACTGGCTTCGACAAAAACAACGAAAACATCGGTGACACGCAAAACAAAAATTGATCATTAGCGGGTAGCATGATTTGATAATTTTTCCGCGTCAATTGTTTTCTTGCGTCGTTGCAGTCGCTGTAATATTGATTTCGCGTGTAGTATTTAGCTCTCCCTCCCAGGTGAAGCCATTCCCTGCCCTAAAACGGTTCAAAGACATTGCCACTTTTCGCAATGACAACTTCAGGTTCCGCTTGAAAGAACATGCATGTGATTTAGGATACGTGAAATTTGAAAAAAAAAAACAAGTTTTGATAATCCTTAAGCGGATTGACCGGGATCTTTCGCCCGTGTAGGATCAGATCGTGGTGCAATTAAACCATGATGTAAATCAAATACCTTTATCCTGACAACCCATGCCTACTGCGATTCCATTCACTCTTCGTTTGATTCAGTTAAATTTAAATAGAAAAATACTATGATGGTGGCTTTTTTAATGCTTCTGATTAATTCGTGTTCATCCTTTATGTCGCAAGGATCTCTAGACTGGAGAAAAATACATCTTTTCCTATACAAAATATTAATTCATAGTTTCATCCATACAAAAAAGGATCGTTCCTAATTTTTGCAATATCTGTAATTTTTTTTTCCTGAAAATGCTTGTAGAGATAAAAAGAAACCAGCTAAAGAAGAGAAGCAGAGTAATCAAAGAGAAAAGAAAAGAATAAGGGAATGCACTTGAAGTTAAAAAGCGAGAAAAAAACGGAAGAGAAGAATTTACAAGGATATTATAAAAGAAGAGATAAAAATAAACGGTATAAATAAGGGTTTTTCAAAATGTAATATATCATAAGAAAATGGACTGATTTTGGATGGGAATGAAATAAAGCAACAAAGTATAATTCAATGGAAAACATTTTTCTTAAATCTTTTGTCACTAAGCCTTCTGCGAAAATGTTTCGAAGCACTGCTGGGAGCCCATTACCGATGAAAAGATAAATGTCGGCATGTTCTTCAGCTCTTTCGTGGCCCTAGCAATCATCTGCTCCTCCGTTTGTGTATGTGTATGTATGTGTATGTGTACAATCCAACGCCCACTGTCCAGCAGTGTTTTTATTGAAGAAAAATATTAGCAAATATACACAGAAAAAAATAATGAATTTTAACAGGCGTGTAAAATTTCCCATCGTTTAATTCCATGCCAAAGGAGGCGTAAACAACGAAATTGTTTGCAATCTTTCATGCGCCATACAACAATGTTTGGAATCTTTCATACAACAGGCTAGATTTAAATTTACAAGAAATATCCCATTATTTTCTGCCAAATCTAGCATTCCCTTTATGTGCATCAGATAACGCAGAAAATTCAATGTTTCTTTTTATCTGTGTAAGTGAACTATCGTCTGATACTATTTACAAACAAGTTTAGCGCGGGAGTTGAAAGGCGATAGCCCTGTTGGGTTCCAGTGACCCACTTCGGAATGCCTTACCGAAGTTACTTACCTCCATTCCGAGGATGATACCCCGTTTGGCATAAAGACGTTTGGCATACGGATGTTTGGCATAAAGGCGTTCGGCCGAATGGATATTTCTCGTTTTGTCTAATGCATGGCAGGTATGAGTTTTTAGATGGATCTGATCGTGATATTGATATCAAATAGGTCAATGTATATTTATGTGTATTCTTCATTCAAATGGTGAAATTCTAATATACTTGTCCCATTTGTTTTGCTTTAGTTTGATCATATTATCTCTCATCTTGTTTTGATAAACCTACGTCATTTTGAGGCTAGATTTTTTTGCGAAAGTAACTCATTTGAGAAAAGTCAAAATTTAAAATCAGATTCTACTGTGAAATGCTTTGCCAAGTAATCTTAGGGTTCGAAGCCATTTAGCCAAATATAATATAATCATTTGATTCCAAACAACGTCTTAACAGTAAAATAAGAAAAATGCAATTTTATTAAAGCTCCAAATTATCAAGTATTAATTTCTCACATAATTCACCAGTCGGTTCAAAATTTCTCAAATTGAAATGCATGAAATCATGAGAATTACATTTGTTTGATCAGTGAAACTCCAAAGAACTGCCCATGTTTGAAAGAAGGAACAATCTCACAAAGAGTAATAAACCGGACAAGCGCTTGATTCAGAAGTTTGCTTTCGAATACAGGAATATGTATCGTCATAGAAGGCCCACGTTCAAAGAATCAAAAGAAGGTATCATTCGGAGGAACTCCATATTTCTTCAAGATTATAAAAAATAATGACCCATTCTGTCTAGCTGCTTATCATAATACATATTTCCACCTAAAATCAGGGGTCTACGATTTTATTCAAACATATTCATACTTCTCATGTGTATGGGCAAATGGCCGAATACCATTTTTTACATTTTTGAACATAAAAATTTCTTATATACCAACCCCAAACCATTTTTTTCTTTTCTACTAAATCTTTTATCTTTTCTCCACACTAAATTCCCCCACCCCCCCCCCCCACCCCCCCCCCCCCCCCCTCCTTCCACAGTGTTTGGAAATCTATCATGATACTGCTGAACCATCATGTGTCAGGCTACTGATGATTTACGGACAATTTGTTTCAAATGATACAAAGGATCAGCTACCTCTGCCGAATAAGAGTATTCAGTTTTGTAACAACGAATGAATAGAGGAAAACGGAGAACAAAAGCTACACAATATACAGACGATCCGACCATAGCACCGAGAAGCACGAGGAATGATTGTGTCAGTGCTTGAACATCTATCACCATACTGCTGAACCATCGCCAGGCTGCTGATAATTCAAGAGCATATTTTTGAAATGATACCTATGCCGAATACGAGTATTCAGTTGTGTAACACCGAGTGAATGAAGCCCCCGTTTTGCCAACAAAACCATTAACTAAATGATTTTTATTATGAAAATATCCAACCGATTTCGACAATTCTAGCAGTGTTGGATTCAGAAACTCAACCACTTTCTCAAAATTGTCTTATATGACCGATGGACAGCATCAGTCTCCGGGAAAACCGGATTTCCGGAACCGTGTTCTGAAAATGGTATAAATATTAGATTTCAATAGAAAATCAACAATAATGATACTAAAAGTTGTTCAATGAATACACAGGAATGTGTGTGATTGCCATATGACAATCCGGAGACATGATCATGGAACGGTTACTCCGGAGCATGTTCCCATGGGGTCACAAATGACCAGAAAATAAGTTGTATTGAACCCTAGCAATATGGGTGTCAAAATTATT
The DNA here is from genome assembly GCA_024533555.2 of Aedes koreicus. Classification (NCBI taxonomy): domain Eukaryota; kingdom Metazoa; phylum Arthropoda; class Insecta; order Diptera; family Culicidae; genus Aedes; species Aedes koreicus. The sequence continues at coordinate 179,273 of JAHHFK020003216.1, read as the reverse complement.
GGTATCGTTCCAGAAGAAAGTTTGTCATATTTATTAGACCATCCGGTCACTTGGCTTTGAATGGCCAGTTCAGAGAAGGTTCCCATGGGGTCACGAATGGCCAGAAAATGATTTGATTTGAACCCTAGAAATATGGGTGTCAAAATTCTTGGCATCGTTCCAGAAGAAAGTTTGTCCTTTATTATTTGACCAATCGGTCACTTGGCTTTGGAAAAGAATAAAAGAAAACTGGGCTCGCGTTTCTTACTCTGGACTGGCCACACCGAAGCTAAGTTATCGGAATGGAAGTTTCATATGGAACGGTTCCAACAATTTTGATTCCCATATTGCTAGAGTTCAATTCAAATTATTTTCTGACCATTCATGACCCCATTGTAACCTGCTCCGGAATGATCATTCCAGGATCAAGAGCCAGTATCAAGTCATATGACAATCAGACACATTCCTATGTATTCTATGCATTACTTTTACACGCAGTGAAAAGTTTTTTAATGTCAATGATATTCTGTAATAAAAACAGCAATACAAATTATCATTCCCCGGCTAATATTTTTTTTGTTAAATGCAACCATTAATGATTGCTGATTTAACATAAAATATTGTTGTTTTCAATATCTGTCAAAACAACAAAAAAACAAATTTTGTTGAATTAACTTTTTTTTTATTATTTACAAATACAGAATCTTTCTAAAACGAAACAAAAAATAGTTGCTGCCAAAAATAATTTCTTTGAAACGAAAAAAAGTGTTGCGGCTTTAATTGATCTTTTGAAATGGAAGAAATTTTTTTTTGTTTTAAATATTTCAATAAAGGGTTTTAATTTAAAGAGTTGTGGGCTTGTGCAATGATTGTGTTTGCAATAACGATGGAAATCCCTTTAATTTTGAATGAAACAGCATTAATTTAAAAAAAAAAAACTTTATTTTTTTTAGATTCGTACCTGTCCTTGTACCTCAAGACTTTATTCCGTATATGCATTTCGTTCGCTCGGCCATAAATGGCGTAGGTATTAATTATTCTCTTTCCTTCCGTTCGATTTCAATATTTCTTTAATATTTCAATGGTATACTGATTTTTTGTAAACAGAAAATCGTCATTGAAATACACATTTCAATATTAATTTTCAATTTATTTCCAAGGAAGCAATTCACGGATTGCTCAGAAAGTCTAAAACTAATCAATAAATCGACTAGCGCGTCGTACAAACATCGACACATCGGTAAACATTGAAAACATGCACATTCACAGATAACTGTAAGACTGTATTGGTTACGGAGTTGTTTTTTTAAATCGACATTTTTTTTTCTAATTGATTGAAATTATTTTTGAACACAAAAACATGTTGCAACTGCAATTTATTTTTTCTAAGAATTTGGATTTGGAAACAAAAACCAGAATTGTTAGAGCTACAAATAAAAAGTATTGAATTCAATAATAAAATTATTTGAAGGCACAAAACATTTCAATATATTTTTTTTTTTAATTTAAAGTGGTCTATTTTCTCTGCGTGTTATATCATTATTAATCATTTTCTATTTAAATCTTTTATAACTATCCCATTTCCAGCACATGGTTCAGGAAATCCGGTGTTTCTGGAGAAAAATAATATATGACAATTTTTAGAAAGTGGTTAAGTTTCTGAATCCAAAACTGCTAAAATATTCCCAATCGGTTGGATATTTCCATAGTAATGGTAATTTTAGTTCGGTGGGTAAAAATGTTCACTACCGGCCATTTAAAAGTGTTTTTTTGTTTTGCACACACAACGGTTAGGTGACTATGATGAGAGATGAACCAGCTCGAGGCTGTAAATCTCGATAAGTCTGGGGGATCTGACCAAATTCAACACTCGATACAAAATTTCAAAAAAAAAAGTACGGAGAAAATCTACGAGGGGGAGAGGGAGGTTTGAAATTTTCATAAAAGAGTCTACGTGGTTTATGACTTCTTCTTCTTCTTTAGCATTTTAAGCTTATTGCTTTCACAATAAGCTTATTGCTTGCTCTCAACTTAGTGTTCTAAATGCACTTTCACAGTTATTAATTAAGAGCTTTCGATTCCAAGTACAATGTTTGCATTAGTATGATGGTGTGGCAAGTACAATCATACGCTATGCCCAGGGAGTCGAGAAATTTTCCTTTACGAAAAATGCCTAGACCAGACCGGGAATCGAACCCAGACACCTCCAGCATGGTGTTGCTTTGTAGCTGCGCCTTTACCGACTGAGCTAAGGGAGGACGTGGTTTATGAACAGGCCTTAATAAATAAACAAAAAAACATAGCTTCTGCATACTCACACAAAGAAATCACTCTGCTTTGAATAAACAAAATATTTTGTTGCGATTCACTACAAGGTTCCTATTTGTTTCAATTCATAATAGAGATTCAAATTAATCCAAAATTGTATTCATTTCAAACTAATAAAATTATTTAAGGTACTCCCCACTGTCTGACATTAATTTAATAATATTCGGTTTATAACAATCCAATTTATTTCAAACAAAAATGATTAATTTAATGTTTTAACAAAATATTTTTAAGAGCGCACATTTCATACTGTCAGCCTTCCGAGCAGCCATATTATTATTGTTTCTCAATGCTGCCGACATGGTAAGTTGCTGCCTCTGCCTCTGGCTCCAATAGTTGTAAGTTTAAGCATAATCTATTTTAATTTTAATGTATAAATCGATATAAATATTAGGTGCGCAACTAAGTTCCCGCTGTTTAGCAATAGATGGCGCCAGTAGTAAGTGCTGGTCGAATGTTGTACATCTCAAGCGTCATAAACCAAGCTCAGACATATGGTAAACAAACCGCTTTGCCAAATCAGTGATTTTGGTTTAGTGTTATATATTTTGGTTGTTTGAAGATGTCTGATTTCGTGCCAAATAATCGTCATTTGCGGGAAGTGTTGATTTTCTTCTTTCATTCGAAGAAAACGGCGGCTGAAGCACATCGAGAGCTCCAAAAAGTTTACGGTGATGCTGCTCTGAGTGAAACAACGTGTCGTGATTGGTTTCGTCGCTTCAAAAACGGTGATTTCAGTGTTGATGATCGTCCGCGTGAAGGAAGGCCAAAAAACTTCGAAGACTCTGAATTGGAGGCATTGCTCGATGATGATCCGTGTCAAACGCAAGAAGTACTTGGTCCAGGATTAGGAGTTTCCCGCCAAGCCGTTTCTAAGCGATTGCATGCGTTGGGAATGATTCAAAAGCAAGGAACTTGGGTTCCTTACGATTTGAAGCCAAGAGATGTTGAGCGTCGTTTTTTCGTCTGTGAACAACTGCTCCAGCGGCAAAAAAGGAAGAGTTTTCTACATCGCATTGTGACGGGTGACGAAGAATGGATTCATTACAGTAACTCAAAACGGAAACATTCATGGGGACTGCCCGGGCATGCTTCAACATCGTCGCCTAGGCCGAATATTCACGCTGCGAAGGTTTGCTGTGTATTTGGTGGGACCAAGTTGGTGTTATTTATTATGAGCTGTTGAAACCAAACGAAACCATTACCGGGGAACGGTATCGAACTCAATTGATGCGATTGAGCCGAGCACTGCACGAAAAACGGCCACAATACGAGCACAGACACGAAAAAGTGATTCTTCAGCATGACAACGCTCGACCTCACGTTGCGAAACCCGTGAAAACCTACTTGGAAACGCTCAAATGGGAAGTCCTACCCCACCCGCCATATTCTCCTGATATTGCAACGTCCGATTATTACTTGTTCCGTTCGATGGCACATGGTCTCACTGGTCAGCAATTCCACTCATATGATGACATCTCAAAATGGCTTGATTCTTGGATAGCATCAAAAGACGAACAGTTCTATCGAAATGGTATTCACGTTCTACCAGAAAGATGGGAAAAAGTCGTAGCTAGTGATGGGCAATACTTTGAATAATTCGTTTGTAACCTTTGTTTTCAAAAAAAAGTTCCTTTTTCATCAAAAAAACAGCGAGAACTTAGTTGCGCACCTAATATTTAAGATATTTCACGTTACTTAAACTTTGGAAATCCAAGGATGAGCTGAGATTGTTGATTCGAATTCCAATTTAGAAAAAAAGTCTTTAGAAAAATGCATGAAGGTTGATATTTAAACCATTTTCCTGAGAGGTTGTAAAAATAGGCATAAGTTTTGGGGCCCACTTGCCCTTTACACGGCGAATATTCTATTTGAATGATTTTTGATAAGTTATGAACCAACGCTAAGAAACTTCACAATCCTGGAAACAAACACAAATATCATCCAAGTCCGTTTCTATTCAACCTTCTCTGGCCGGTTGACGTCATTCTAAAATGAGCTTCTAAATTTGCATACTAATGTCTTCGTGACGTTAACAGTGACAAGGCTTACCACATTCGCGACAGTTATCGCCATTGCTGGTACGGTATCTGCTTTTTCATACCAGTGACATTATTAGCAGCAGTTTGTCCAAAGGTCATTTCCATAACTGCACCGGATGCACTTGGAAATAGTTAGGTTCAACATAAAGTTCAATCCTTCGTTTGGCACATATTTGATGGTCCCACAATAAAACTCGCCCTTTCGAGGAAAACAATCAGCAGTGACCTCATCGGAAATTACGAGCCTGGCATTTGGCCACGATGCACAAACTTCGATTCCAGGTGCCGCACCCGTTCAACCGTAGCTATATCTCCATAACAATCGTCGTAGACAAATGACCACATCCTTGAGTGAGGAAATTGAAAAAATTCACGCCATCCGACTGCTTCGAGGGCTATTTGAAGTATGTTCCTTTGTTCGCATGATTGCCAGTTGATTACAGTTGCTAATTCCTTCTGCGATTGCCAACTCAGTAATCGCCGGCGAAACCCAGCTCCGGAATGAAAACCAGAGGAGACGCGTGGTTATTCATGCATTCCTGCGAGTAGGTAGAATTCAACCCAGCGTCAATCAACAGATTCTTTGCCTCGTGCCCGCTCGGGCTGAAAAGGTTAATGATTGAGAAACCAAAAGAAAATCCCAAGGCCGTGGAACGATAAGCGAGGCGCCCTTGAAAAACGATGGCGGAATGCTGGTTTGGTTTTTTTTTATTAGTCAGGACTGGCCGATGCTGAGGAGAAGAGGAAAACCAAGCATCCATCACCCAAGCTGGCGAGTCGCAAGAGAGACCCACTACCTTACTGGTTGAGCGACGAAGCGAGCGCGTGTCGAGTCTCAGTTCGGAAGGGAACAGTATAATTTCTGCTAAATTTAGCACTTGCAATTTATTTGATTTATGAGGAAGTCAAATACAACAGTGAATCATAATAGGGTAGAGCACCATATTTACAGAAAAGCTCATTTCCATCAGATTATTACGTACATTGAAACTCGTTCGCCAGAATTACAGTTAAGAAGCAGTGTTAGATATTCAATAATATCTCACATTTCACAAATTCATCGATGCGTTGAAAATAAGCTTTTATCTCTATAATGTACTTGACTGGAATGCTAAATAAGAAGCGCAGTTGTTGTGTTAAGGAATGTAACGAAAATAAGCTATCGACGTACATTTGCGTTGTACGCGTGTATTTGTGATGGTTTTAATGTGTTCATCATAGCATGATGTGCGTTTGGCTGTCATCTTTCGTTTGTTTACTTAAAATTCTTCTTTTTCAAAATGTCGCGCATTGAAAAAGACGTGAAAATTAAGGTTTCGGACACATGACTACGCAAAAAGGATGTAACTATGCGACAATTGGCGAAGCGCTTTGGAATTCATCACGCGAGTTTAAAATCCATCATAACCTAGTTTGGGGAAGACTGTTCTTTGGATGAAGGAAGGGGTAATGAATTCCAGCCTAGTTTTCTAAGAGCAAATAACAAAAAAAATTGTACAGATTCTATACGACTAATGTATGTTTCTTGGTATGGAGCCCAAAGAACAGAGCAATATTCGAGAATGGATCGTACACTCTATAAAGTGTTTTGATGGTACATGGATCCTTAAAATGATAACTGAATCTTTTGATGAATCCTAACATATTATTTGCTTTGAGAATTGTTGTATTAAAATGATGTTCAAAGGTCCATTTAGAATCAAGAATTACTCCTACGTCTCTAATTTTGTTGCATCTTTCAATTTACTGATTTCCAAGAGTACACGTGAAATCACGATGAGTAAGTTTTCTCAAATATGATATGATGTTATACTTTTTAATATTAATATCAAGCAAACTTTTAACACACCATTCGTAGAAGACATCATTTTCACTCTGAAAATGTTGCAAATCTAACCTATTACAGATTTCCATGTACAGTTTCATATCATCAGCATAGATAATAACGTTAAGATGATTTAACACAAGATTAACATAATCAACAAAAGGAATCAATATAAGAGGACCTAAATGAGATCCCTGTGGAACTTCTGAGGTGACATTAACTGCTCTAGAGATCTTTCTTTTGAAACGTACCACCTGTGTTCTATCTGCCAAATAAGATTTGATCCACACGCTTAGGTTTGAAAAGAAGCAATGGAATATCAACTCTATCAAACGCTTTGCGGGAGTCAGTATATAAAGCTTCCACGAAATTTCTTCTATCCATTGCACCTAAAGATAATTCTTAAAATTCCAATAGATATAACGTTTGCATTTAAAAAAAAATGGACAAAAATGGCCGATTTTTCATGGGTTTACCTTTACCCGCACTGACGAAACTACCCATGCAGCATCAATCATAGTAACTCATGAGTCAGCAGACAAAATTTGACAGCTCTATCGGTCGTACTCTAACCGTGATGGCAAAAACAGTGAAGCAACTCCATTCAGAAGTGTGCGCGTTCAAAGAACGGCACCCCACCGCGTCGAAAACGGACATCGTGCGGCACTTTGTGGACGCCGGATACGCCCGTTTCGGCATCTACAACATCTTGGCACTATTAGACAACAATCAGAGCATCGAAAAAAAAGCCCGGTTCCGGACGGCCGACGACCCTGAGCGACAAGAAGCTCCAAAGGAAAAGGAAAAGGAAAGGAAAAGTGGCTACATCGCTGCGTGCGCTGGCCGGGATGTCGGTTCAACCGGCCAAACAGTGAAAAAGTACCTGGCGAACATGAACATACATGTCAGGAAGCGGAAGTCGCGCGGGAATAATTTTACCTAACGTTCGACATACTGACGACATGTCCAGCCCATCGTAGTCGACCGATTTTTGCGGTGTGTATGATGAGAGGTTCTCCCAAGTAGCACACGAAACATCTTTTATATATATCACTTAGTTTTCATGTTTCATGTTAGTAATTATGCAGTAACAAAAAGCATATTTTGTTGCAGGAGAGTTTATTTCACGTATATAAGATACTAGATATTTCATTGATGTTGCTCAAATGGTTTGCCAAGACCATTCAAAACAAACATTGGAGTTAATCGAGACATGTTTGTCTTTGTAAACTTGCAGCCAAAAAATAAATTATGAAGTTTAAATATAAAAATTAACCATTTAATGTAATGTATAAAATAAAAAAATTTTGACCCCCACAACAACATAACACATACGGTACACTCTTGTTCCAATGATGCGGTATCATTTCACTTTGTTGCAACGCGATTTACAATATTTGAAAGTTGTTCAAAATGCTATAGCCAGGTATATAGCCAAAACAAACTATCCCTTATTTGTTTCAAGAGAGATTTTTATGCTCTATTGAAACAATATTTGCTACTTGGGCTACCAGCAACTGATGCAATTCATGATTCATTCGCCTTCTCCACATTCCGTCTTCCATAGATCGTATGCAGCACCTTCCGTTCAAAAACACTAAGGGCGCGTTGGTCCTTCACTAGCAATGTCCATGTTTCGTGGCCGTAGAGAACTACCGGTCTAATCAATGTCTTGTAGATGGTCAACTTTGTAGTTCGGCAAACTTTGTTCGATCTTAGCGTCCTTCGGAGTCAAAAGTAGGCACGATTGCCAGCCATAATGCGCCTTTGAATTTCTCTGCTGGTGTCGTTATCGGCGGTCACCAATGAGCCCAGATACACGAATTCGTCTACTACCTCGATTTCATCACCGTCGATCTGAACTCGTGGTAGGAGGCTAACATTGTCTTCTCGTGAGCCTCTTCCCATCATGTATTTTGTTTTCAATGCATTAATCACAAACCTAATCCTACCAGCTTCAGCCTTAAGTCCGATGTACGTTTCCGCCATCGTCTCAAAGTTACGTGCTACGATATCAACGTCGTCAGCGAAGCCAAATAGTTGGACAGACTTCCCGAAGATCCTGCCACTCGTGTCTGTTCCAGCTCTTCGAATCACACCCTCCAATGCAATGTTAAACAACAAACACGACAATCCATCACCTTGCCGTAACCCTCTCCGAGGTTCGAAGGGACTCGAGAGTGTCCCTGATACTCGGAAGACACACATTACTCGATCCATCGTTGCTTCGATCAACCACGTCAGTTTTTCCGGAAATCCACATTCGTGCATGATCTGCCATAGCTGGTCTCGATCGATTGTATCATACGCTGATTTGAAGTCGATGAAAAGATGATGTGTGGGCACGTTGTATTCGCGACATTTCTGCAGTACTTGCCGAATCGCGAAAATCTGGTCCGTAGTAGGGCGGGTACCCATGAATCCCGCTTGGTATTGCCCCACGAACTCCTTTGCAATTGGTGACAGGCGGTGGCATAAAATTTGGGAGAGCAACTTGTAGGCAGCGCTCAGTAGCGTGATCGCACGATAATTGCAGCAATCCAGCTTGATAGATGGGACACACTATTCCTTCCATCCAATCCTCCGATAAACATTCCTCCTCCCAAATCTTGGTAATTACCCAGTGAAGCCCTCTGGCCAGTGCTTCACTACCGTATTTAAATAGCTCGCTTGAGAGTTGATCAACACCCACCGACCAATTTCCTCCTCAACTTCCTGAAGGGTTGAAGTCATGGTCCTTTCATCTTCTGCGCGTGTTCCTTGAATTATGACCATGCCACTTTCGTTCACTGTAACATTGCCGTTCAGGTGCTCGTCGAAGTACTGCTTCCACCTTTCAATCACCTCACACTCTGCTGTGAGAAGGTTACCATCCAGGTCTCTGCACATATCGGCTTGTGGTACGAAACCTTTGCACGAGCTGTTCAACTTTTCGTAGAATTTGCGTGTGTCGTTAGCACGGCACAGTGCTTCTGTTTCTTCGCTGTCTCGAGCTTCCCTCTGGCGCTTTTTCCTTCGAAGAATAGAATTTTACCTGTTCCGTGCTTGTCTATACCGTTCCACATTCGCTCTCGTACGGTGTTGCAGCATTCTCGCCCGTGCTGCATTCTTCTCCTCTACTAACTGCTTGCATTCGCCATCAAACCAGTCATTTTTTCGATTCGGTGCAGAATTACTTAGTGTCACTATTACAGTGCTATCAATGGCGGTTCGAATATCTCTCCAGCCATCCTCAAGAGTAGCTGCGCCAAGCTGCTCTTCCGTTGGTAGGGCTGCTTCTAGCTGTTGCGCGTATTCCTGGGCAACTCCGGTTTCCCTTAGTAGCTCAATGTTAGGTCGTGGCGTCCGAATTCGACGCGCGTTATACACCGTCGAGAGTTTTGAGCGCATACATGCTGCAACTAGGTAGTGGTCCGAGTCTACATTCGCGCTGCGGTAAGTGCGAACGTTGATGATATCGAAGAAGAATTTCCCATAGATTAGAACATGGTCGATTTGATTCTCTGTTTGTTGGTCAGGTGATCTCCAAGTGACTTTATGGATGACTTCACGGGAGAAGAAGGTACTTCGGACTACTAAACCTTGGGAGGCCGCAAAGTTCACGCATCGTTGACCATTATCGTTCAATACGGTAAACAACCTGTTTGGCCCTTTTACCGGTCTCTACATTGCCTCCCGTCCTACCTGAGCGTCATCAATGATTGACTCCGGTGGATGCATACTTATAGATGCCGAAACCTATGAAAAGACCGAGTACGGACAACTTCCTGGAACAAAGGTGGTGCTCTTGTCAGATTCAAATTGGTTGTTGTGGATAGAATCGCATGGAAATATATTATATGACAGGGAATTTGCAGCTGCGGCCAGAAGACAAAGGTTTTCGTCACTGAGAAACTGGTGAACTCGGAGGCTTACAAAACTGAATGAACTTTAAACGCGTCGGACTTTTTACGGTAAACCTAAGTGCATTGCTGATCCTACGATGGAGAAGGAGGTGTCCTGCGAAATGACGTTCCTGGAACTGGTCAAGTTTGAGTTTGAAGTGCGTTTTCCAAGATTAGGTTGGAGAGGAAGTTGAATTCCTCCAGCGGTGGAAGCCATTCTACTGTCGTTATGGCTTCATCTACTGCTGTCCCAAACTTTGTCCAATCGATGTAACGGGTAAGATCATACGCAACGTTGATGGATTCCGACGGAATTGTAACCCGGTGGCAATCGAAATTTTTATGGGCAAGTGATCACTACCATGGAGATCTCTAATCACATTTCATGTGCAACGATAATGAATTCGAACGAAGTGTGAGGTCTAATCAAATATAAGGAAGAATATTCCTTTAGTGAAAAGCGTTTTCAAAGACCCACATGATGTTGTTATATTACTGAGTGGGTCATGCGTTGAAACCTGGTGCATCGCAACGGCGTCACCATTTGTCTCGCAGAACAATGTTCTTTTTTTCAAGATTTTTAATCAAGGGTTACATACAAAAAAACCTCTTTCAAAACTCAAGACACGAGGTTGACGAATTTGAGAACTGATTTTATTCCTTGCAAAACACGCGCTTGGAAGCTATATAGAGAGATTTTCACGAGGTACCCGGGATTCATACTGATGGAACATATGTATATATGGACTTAGGGCAGCTTCCAGAGTAAATGTTTTATGTGGTTTTGGCTCAAGAAGATGTCACCAACACACATAAAAATGGTCTTGCTGATAAGTTTGCTAGAAAATCTCTGAATGGCAGTAAACTAAAGTTTTCGTTACAAATAAGTCAATCAACTCGAAGTTTTACAAGCAGTATTGGCTTAGAAAAGGCATTCTACCATTTATCAAAGCACACAAAAGCGCTGCAATGTTTTGGACAAATTTGGCTAGCTGCCACTACTTTCGAGAGACACTTCAGTGGTGACGGTATAATAGAGTAGATTCTTCGAAAAGAACCTCAACTCACCCAATTGCCCTCAATTTTACCCAATCGAGAAATATTGGGCAATTGTAAAGCGGAAGCTGAAAAGACTGGTAAAGTTACTTGGGATGCTGCAGTTGATGAACAAATGGTGGAATAAAATGGCCGCTCAAGTTGACTATCAGAGTTTTCAGAAGATGATGTGAGTTATTTAAAAAAGTTCGTCATTTTATCAAAACCAAATGGAATAAGACTGTCGATATTTTATCCTCAAGGAAACTTAAATTTTTACTGTTAAGTTGTTTTATTTCATCGAAACTATCCCGAGACAGAGCTGATTTCTTGCGCCCAGATATTAAATGAATCGAGCTTTAAAAGTTTAAAATATTTGAAAATCAAATCAAGCATTGCTGTCAACAAGCATTCTAAGAAAAATCTCTTTCTTATACCGTAGATTCATCCTATCATGACAAACATACATTAACAGTGTGCTTGCATTTTCGGCAAAGATCTCAACACTTATCGAAGGAATTTCCTGACATCCATGTTAGATTACAAAATTATACCTGCAACCGACCATTAGGGTTTTAAGTGGCATAAGCAATAATTTTGATACTCATGGCGCACAATTACGTGGCAACAAGGATCCATGTTCAACCGCCACGTCAGAGACATTTTCGATCGGCTTCAGGAAACCCCTCGTTCCAACTCCGGGTCACTTTCATTATATTTCGCATGAAAGTGGGACATTCCTCGCGTGGTTCAAACAGCGAGAATTGCGTTCACGTTCGCGAGGAAATAAAATATGCTAATTATACTTTAAAAAACATTAGCGCAAGAAGCAAAACTGAGGTCAGAATGCTTCGTGTGATAAGCAAAACCGTCATTAGAATACAGCAACTCACCCAAGAGTGACCCGTTTTCTAGCGGTTTTGTGCGCCAACTGACGTTGATTAGCCGTGGTTCCGAAATCCAAATCGTTCACGCAAAACTGCGGATGATCACCACAGGTTTGTATGGGCAATTAATCGAAGCTTTCCTACACGGTAGCAACTCAATGGATGACCACTTCCGACCTGCCAACTCTCCAGCGAAGATTATTTTCGCTCACCAGCAGCACTCAACATGTGTGCGTGTTGAATGAGTGGAAAAAATTAAAACCTTCGTGCCTTCTTACCAACAGTTGAATTTATGTGTAAATGGAAAAAAAGAAACCGTTTGCTGAAGGCATAAATTTACCAGAGCTCCCTTGGCAAACCGTCCGAGTGAGGCCTTTGTCCTTCGGATGCCATGCCTGCTGCTGCTCCTGCCACTGACTTGCGAAAGTCGTGTATGCGATAATAATTAAACTAAATTTATTTGCAGAGCTCTACGGTGTGACTGGACAGTCCAAGAAAAGTTGTTCGAACCAAAATATCCCCACACACATCCAGTTGCATAATGTTGCAGCACCACATTCATGCTGTTATGCAATCAACCAGATTCACGTTGCAAAAATGTCCCCGTTCGTTAGCATTGGCTTTGCTATCCTTGCACTAATGCGGTTCTGCTATATTCGAAAAATGTATTTGTGTAACTAAACCGAAGGGACGAAAAAACAAACATTAAGGTAAGGCACATGACGGCTAGCCGTCCCCGGAATGATTTGCATTGCAGAAACTGGCCAACACGGTCAATGGACTTGGGCGTGCTATGTACGGAAGTTCGTTGGTTTTGCAAAGTACATTAGTGGACACGGTTGAATTTACAAACCGGTGATACTTACACTAGAATAGGACAAGCGTTTTACAATCGGCTTGGATAAACTGGTAACTTGTTTTTTTTTTTTTTGTTTCGTACACGGCTTAACTGCTTTGTATGATTCTTACAAAACAATAGCAGGTCTATATTACGGACTACTAGAATCGTTCTATAAGATAAAGATATGCTGTGGATTCGAACAGTTATGAAATGATTATAAAAGGTTGAGTCATTGTGAAGTAAAATATTTACCGTTGAGTCAGTCTTGTTCTGATACTAAACGCAGCTACAGGCCCATTTGGCTTTTAGCAAAGTATCACGGTGATCAATGTACCAGAGAAATCTGGCACACAAAAGTCTAAAACAAAGCATATATTGTTGTCGAACCTATATTGATCCAAGCAAAAGCAGCAGATTTAGAGAATTGGTCAAACATAACATAACACTCACGAAATATGAATAAACTATAACTGTTTAACCAGTGAATTTCAAAATAAAGTGAATTTTGAAAATAAATAAACTCAAATAATATAAATTTTGGTTGGCGGCAACTCAGCTAAAACGCATTGCCCAATGGTTCATTCCTTCTTCTAAGATTGTATTGTAAACTCGAGAAAAGAAAACCTAAACCATTCACACGTAGATTTGCGCAAGTTGAAATTCCAAAAGATTTCTTGAGTGAAACATATGAATTCAGACATTCGTTGTTTACCAGAAATCTAGGAACATTTCATATGATCTTTTTGTAACTTCTCATTAAATTCTATTCAAAATCTAATAAATTTTGTTTGTTTTGTTTTCTCATATGAACATCAAGACCGAATTTATGGGACTGCTATTTGGCAGCATATGAATTTCGTGCTATGTTGCAAATAGTTTTTAGGTGCAAATGTATTTAAAAAAAAATATAACACTATGAAGTGTCCACCTTTAACACGGATTCTTCATTCAGCACACTACGAAATTATGAATCTTACACGAGCCGTAATTCGTCTTTGACATACATGTGCGTCGTGTAAGTAAAAATTTCATGATGAAATTTGTCAGAAGCAGATAATTCCCCATCAACATGAGAGGCTCTAAGAGTGGACAGTAATTTATTGCTGAAAATCCAATTCAATCATTTTCCATCGTCATAGATCGTTACTTCGCACATTGGGAGAATACACACTAAAAAACATATAACAGGAACCATAATTTCAAAATATCACATAAATTAGAGTGACACAATAGTTTATTTCTGTAATTTTATGTTCCACGTAATGTACTCAAACACATCACTGAGAACCGTAAAATCATACATATTAGCTAACCTAATATCGCATGTTATAAAAAAAATTATGCCTGTTTCCAATAAAAGTACAATCGGTTCCATTTTTTCCAGTGTTTTTGACGTAGACTACGTCTTACGGCAAGGGTAGGGTGTCAATTGAAAATCTAAAAATAAGCGACCGTAAGCGAAATATTGTTATAAATTAAACGCTAATAACTTAATAAATGCTCAATAAATTTTCAAGATATTTACATCAATCGGTTGGAAATTTTCCCGCGTATCAATTCATTTATCAAACATTATCCGTTAGCAATTTAAAGCTATTGAAAATAACAAAAACATAAAGTAATGTCTTATAATGCCAATTGTTCGAAGTAAATTTACTTAATGCACTGTACTTTACTATCACAGATTTCAAATGTAAGCAAGGGAGGTCTCATATGCAGCAGTGAACGATATAAAAGGGGTACACCTTTGCAAATTTACTCATTAGTGTTGCAGTACGATGGCCAGGCGATGGCCTAAACTCTGGAAGCAACCTCGATGGCACGAAGCGGCAAGGCGCCAACGATGGATTTGGCTGCTGGCGGTGGCAACCGTTGCTAGGCAGCCATTAATTATGCAGTGGTGTACTAGGCAGTCGGTTGCCAGCCGGGCGCAACCACGAGAGAGCGAAATAAGGTGCTTGTGTGTGTGATCTTGTTGGTAGCCATCTTTGGTAAGGCGCAACGTGCAACGGCTGAAATAACCTGCTTCTTCAAAAGACCGACAAGGTTTTAATTATTGTGCGAACAATTTCAAATCCGTCCTGAGATTTTTGCTCTGATCAACTAGAGGTTTTTACGATTGCCATTTTAATTACTCAAGTATTTAAAATTTTACAAACAAAAGATGAATATATTTGACGTACAATTCATCAATCGATATTGGAAAATTTTAAAGAATTTTGCGTTCCGGCAAGTATCAAGAAATTTCCTACGTTTGATTTTCGCTTTGATTTTCGCAAAGAGTATTCCGAAGTAACATACTCTGCATACTCCAATTAGTACAATTATGAATAGTTATTCTGTTGTTATAACGATTCGCGTTGGATAGAGTTTTACTTCTAGGAAGAAATAAATTTTTGAAACTGTGAAAGTGAGAATAAGTGTGATACCTAATCGTTTTGATGGCAAACGTATGCGAAAATTTCGGAAGCGCTTTAAAATCGAACATATGGAAAATCCTCCGACCATATTGAGATGCCAAGTGAACATAAACTTAAACGTTGCCAACTAATGGTTGAGATGCTGGAGAATGGGCCTCCAAAATGGTTGAGATGCCCCACTCACCCTTCCAAGTACAAAAAATTTCCCTATTTTCATATTCAACCAACAACCAGGGCCCTCCCTCCCCCCCCAAAGGCGCGGCTCAAAACAACACCATGCTGGAGGGGGCTGGTTCGACTCCCAGTCTGGTCCAGAAATATTTCGTTAAGGATAATTTCTCAACTCCCTGGACATATAGGGTATGATTATACTTGCCACACAATCATACTAATGCAAAAATGGTACCTTGCATCGAAAGCTCTCAATTAATAACTGTGGAAGTGTATTTAGAATACTAAGTTGAGAGCAAGCAATAAGCTAATTGCGAAAGCAATAAGCTTGAAACGCTAAGAAAGAATAAGAAAACTAACATACTTACTCACTTATGCTAACCCAACGTCCGATTAGAACAGTACTTGCGTTGCAACAAAGTTTGAAATAAACATTTGTTAGCCTGATATCACTGTAATCAGGTCTGTTGTATGAAATATTGCAAGCAATTTCTTTTTTTTACGCTTGTTTTGTCTTTCAATTAACAACGGAGAATTTTACGCGTCTGCTTAAATTCATTATTATTTTTTCTGTGAATGTTCCGCTACGAAACTAACGAAACTAATCAAACGGTTTAACGTAGTCTACGTCAATCGGTCGTGTGTTAAACACAACCCCACTGATTTTTCATTTAAAATCAGTCCGCATCGAGCTCTCATGCCGTGCGGTTCTATTTTCTTTTGCTGAAGGAAGTATTTTTGCTACCTAAAGCTATAACAAAATCAAACAGCACTTTTCAGTGCTTAACATTACCTGCACAATTTTTATTTTTTACCCTTATTCCTTTTCGATCCTTGTCTGGACCCTACGCGAGGTAATCCGACTTGGATATCGATTTGGAAAATTCCTCTTTGACCCTTCGGATTCTTGTAGAATCTGCTTGGAAGTTGATTAGGAGAAAACGTATAAATTCTAATCATTTTGGAGAAAATGGCGCCTAAACGCAAAAGAAAGGGACAATCTCTGGATTCCCCTTCTAACAATATTGATTTGAGCAATCAATTCGATATTCTGACTGATGATGAGAATGATCCATCAGTCAGGCAAAAATCTTCGAAGCATTCCCGAATTAATGCAGGGAAAGAAAAGGTTCCACCTATTGTGGTAACAACATCTGATTTTCATGGGCTCCGTAAGGAACTCACGAATTTCATAAAAGATTCGAAATTTTCCTTTCAAATTGGTCGTCGGGGTGAATGCCGTGTATTGGCTGAAACCTTGATCGGATTTAAACTTCTCGTGGAGTATCTTGCTCAAAGAGGCATCAAATTCTTTACACATGACACCAAAACTGAACGTCTGTTCAAGGTGGTCTTAAAAGGTCTAGCCAGTGGTGAATCCCTGGATGAGATCAAACAAGAAATTATCAAATTGCTTGGAGTTACACCAGTTCAAGTGATAAAGATGAAAAAGAAATCCCAACCTGGCGATTCTCGCAATGGGATTTCTAACGATTTTTATTTAGTTCATTTTAAATCAAATGAACTGAATAACCTCAAGGCATTGGAAAAAGCCAGCCTTATGCTCCATGTCAGAGTGAAGTGGGAACACTTCAGGAAGACTGGAGGAAATTCTCAACACCTCACCCAGTGCCGTAAATGCCAGGGATGGGGTCACGGGACGAAAAATTGTCACATGGATGCCAAATGCATGCATTGTGGCGATTCCTCTCACGCCAAGGACAACTGTCCTGTGAAGGATCCTAAAAATTTTAAATGTGTGAATTGTGGTGGAAACCACAAATCCAATTTTTGGGAATGCAAGACTCGCAAAGCGATCTTGAATTCTCGTGCTAAGCATCAGGTAGGGACCGCTTCACGTTCCCGACCAGGTAATTATTCCTCGGCTGTTAACAACGGTCATCGAGGAGGAAATCCAACATTCGTACCGGAAGGTACGATCAATGCCCAACCGTCAAATTTTCCACTGCTATCTGCTGTTAACAATGGTCAGCGAAGTACAAATGTACCCGTAAGTACAAACAGAGCACAAGTTTTCAATGCTCAATTCTTACCTGCTGGTAGCAATGTACAGCTCGGTAATGGAGCTTCCTACGCTGCCGTTACAGCCGGTAGAAACCAAAATTCTACCAGAAATGTTGAAGATTTTGACTTAGGTAGCATAACCGCTCCAAAAATGGATTTTTTACAGAAATCATTAATCGATATGATTAATGGAATGTTAAATACAAACTCCATGTTTGATGCAATTCAAACTGGTATAAAATTTGCAAACAATATTGTCATGACCCTGAAATTCAGCAATGGGTATTAAGACACTGAATATTTTAAATTGGAATGCTCGATCTCTTAAAAATAATGAAGACGAGCTGTTTAACTTTTTACGAGTTCATAACGTGCATATTGCCGTTGTAACTGAAACTTTTCTTAAACCAGGTGATAAAATAAAAAGGGATCCTAATTATTTCGTACACCGCAATGATCGTCTTGAAAGTCCAGGTGGTGGCGTTGCCATAATTGTTCATAGGCGTATCAAACATCAAATTCTTTCTTCATTTGATACCAAAGTTTTTGAAACTTTGGGGGTTTCTGTTGAAACAAAATTTGGTCAACTTACACTATTAGCTGCCTATTTACCATTCCAATGCGTAGGTCAGCAAAAGAATCTTCTCAAGGGTGACCTACAGAAGCTTACCCGTAATAGGTCAAAATTCTTCATTATTGGTGATTTTAATGCAAAACACCGATCGTGGAATAATGCTCAAAGTAATTCCAATGGTAATATACTATTTGATAATTGTTCTGCGGGTTATTACACTATCCAATACCCAAACAGCCCAACTTGCTTTTCTTCTGCCAGAAATCCCTCAACTATTGATTTGGTCTTAACTGATTCATGTCAACTTTGTAGCCAATTGGTTACCCATGCTGACTTCGGTTCGGATCACCTTCCAGTAACTTTTGAAATATCTCAAGAAATAATTTCTAATCCCAACAGTTCTACTTTCAATTATCATAGAGCTGATTGGAACCAATATCAAACATTCATGGAATATAACTTTGATCCTAATATTCCTTTGGAAACTAAAAATGATATCGATAATGCTCTTGACTCTCTGACTACTTCCATAGTTGAAGCAAGAGCTGTCTCAGTTCCAAAATGCGAGGTAAAGTTCAATACAATTATAATAGACGACGATCTTCAGCTTTTGATCCGTCTGAAAAATATCCGTAGAAGACAATATCAAAGAACACGCGATCCCGCCATGAAAGTTATCTGGCGAGATTTGCAAAAACAAATTAAAAAACGCTTCTCTGCCCTGAGGAACAAACAATTCGAAAATAATGTGTCAAAATTAGAGCCGACTTCCAAACCTTTTTGGAAACTCTCCAAAATTTTAAAGAAACCTCAAAAGCCTATTCCAGCGCTCAAAGAAGGTGATAAAATATTGCTAACAAATGTGGAAAAAGCTCAAAAACTTGCTGAGCAGTTTGAGAGTTCCCATAATTTCAGTTTGGGTCTTACTAGTCCTATTGAGAATCAGGTTTCTCTTGATTATCTGAATATTTCCTCAAGGGAAAATATTTTTGATGAATCCTGGGGTACTGATTTGGATGAAGTAAAAACTATAACTAAAAAGTTAAAAAATATGAAGGCTCCAGGTGATGATGGAATTTTCTATATACTCATCAAAAAACTCCCAGTGAGTACCTTGTCTTTCATGGTAAAATTATTTAATAAATGTTTTCATTTGTCATACTTTCCTGGCAAATGGAAAAATGCCAAAGTTGTTCCAATTTTGAAGCCCGAGAAAGATCCAGCTGAAGCTTCTAGCTACAGACCAATAAGTTTACTTCCTTCAATCAGTAAACTTTTTGAAAAGCTAATTTTGAATAGAATGATGCTTCACATCAATACAAACTCAATTTTTGCAGATGAGCAATTTGGATTTCGCCATGGCCATTCAACTACTCATCAACTTTTGAGAGTTACTAATTTAATTCGTTCAAACAAATCTGAAGGCTGCTCAACTGGAGTTGCTCTTCTAGACATAGAAAAAGCATTCGACAGTGTTTGGCATGAAGGTTTGATTACTAAATTGAAAAACTTTAATTTTCCGCTCTATATTATAAAATTAATTCAAAATTATTTAACTGACAGAACTCTGCAGGTAAATTATCAGAATTCCAAATCTGATCGACTACCTGTTAGAGCTGGAGTTCCTCAGGGTAGCATTCTTGGGCCGATACTATATAACATTTTTACTTCCGACCTCCCTGATTTGCCTCAGGGTTGTCAGAAATCCTTGTTTGCTGATGACACAGGCATCTCCGCTAAAGGAAGAAGTCTTCGTGTCATTTGCAGGAGACTGCAGAAAAGTTTGGACATTTTCTCTTCTTATTTACAGAAATGGAAGATTTCTCCCAACGCTTCCAAAACTCAACTAATAATATTCCCACATAAACCTAGAGCTTCTTTTTTGAAACCTAGTAGTAATCACATCGTTACTATGAGCGGTGTTCCAATTTCCTGGTCAAGCGAAGTGAAATACCTTGGTCTATTACTTGATCAAAAATTAAATTTTAAAAATCACATTGAAGGCATTCAAGCCAAATGTAATAAATATATAAAATGTTTATATCCTCTTATAAACAGAAAATCCAAACTATGTCTGAAGAACAAACTACTAATATTTAAACAAATTTTTAGACCGGCCATGCTTTATGCTGTTCCAATATGGTCTAGTTGTTGTGCTACCAGGAAAAAAATACTTCAAAGGATTCAGAACAAAGTTCTGAAGATGATTTTGAAGCTGCCTTCTTGGTACAGTACTAACGAAGTACATAGAATTTCGAATGTTGAGACTTTAGAACAAATGTCCAACAAAATAATTAATAATTTCAGACAAAAATCGTTGCAATCTTCTATTGCAATGATTAATTCCCTTTATGCTTAGTTAAGATTAATTTTAGTTTGTTTTTAGTTTTAAGATTATTATTGTTATACTGACATGCAGGAATAAAAACCTGTTTAAAATACTGAACTGCTAAGGCATGAACCATGTAAACAAAATTAGATACATATTTTAACAATTAAGGTTGATACGTTACGGTAGTAGCTGGAGCACCTAGATTAACATGAAATGTAAATATGAATAAATTTGGAACAAATAAAGAGTTAAAAAAAAAAAAAAAAAAAAAAGAGAAAGAAGTAAAACTACACCCAACCATTCCGAAAAAAAAAAAAAAAAAAAAAAAAAAAAAAATAAAAAAAAAAAAAAAAAAAAAAAAAAAAAAAAAAAAAAAAAAAAAAAAAAAAAAAAAGCAAAAAAAAAAAAAACTCAAACAAAAAAAAAAAAAGGGAAAAAAAATCCAAAAACACACAACCACGCCAATATCATCACTACACCAAAAAACTAAAAACCTTATAATTTATAACTCAGTTTTGAAGAATAATTTAATTTACGCAATGATCAAGAAGAAAAGATGTATCCAAGGAAATTCACCACCTGATGAAGGCTACGCTTCTATAGAAGCGCCGTTTGGCAGCCTTCCCAACAAACATCGGTGTTGAATTAGAGCTTGTTCAAACAAATTTGGAGAAACTATTCAGCTATCTGAAAAAAGTTGAAGTCAAATTTCTTGAACAAGCTCTAATTCAACACCGATGTTTGTTGGGTTTTCATCAAGTTCATCTTCCAAAAGCACATTCCGGATGCAGCAGTGCAGGAGATAATTCTGACATTGCAAGAAGTGACAATTGCACAGAAAAGGTGTATAGAAATCAGTTTTAGGCAAGTTGCCCAAGAGATGAATTTGACCTCCGAACAAGAAGCTAAAATAATGCGCACAATTTCTTGTGAAAATATCTTAGATCGACTGTTCGGTTCCCAAGGAAAATTTCGTTCAGCTCACATACGTAAAAAGTGTTTCCGCGAGAATTTTTCATACGTTTCCCCAGTGCAAATATCACTACAAAAAAAATAACGACCATAGAAAATGTTTTTATTATTATGTCCCAATTTTAGAAACATTTACGCTTTGTTGAAAGATGCAAGTGTTTATAGGGCCGTTTTCCGCAACAAATCTGAAAAGTCCGAATTTTTGTCAGATTATCCAGATGGGCTGAAGTTTAAGAACAGTGGTTTCTTAAGTGACGAAACTCTCAATATTTTCTTATACCAAGACGCAGCAGAACTTGTTGTTAATTCTATTGGAAACGCTACTGGCCGTCATAAGGTATTGTGTGTTTATGCTGACATAGGAAATTTGAATCCTCATCTACGATGTTTAACTGAAAATGTTCAGTTGGTTTTGATCTGCAAAACGAAAGACTTCGCTCATTGTGGATCGACTGCTGTATTAAGGCGACTTGTTGAAGATCTCAAGGTTCTAGAAGAAAAAAGAATAATAATCCACGGTGGTGGAATAGAGAAGCGAATAACGATTCTATTTTCACCACTATGAATGACAATCTCGGCGCACACCAATTAGCGGGATTAACTGAGAATTTATCTAAAAGTTCGTTTTTTTTTGTCGTACTTGTTACATATATTACCAAACTTTCCAAAAAGATTTCACAACAATCACTGAAAGAAGAATCTCAAAATCAGCTTTTAATGATATTGGGGGTAAAAACACAATGTATTTTCAATTAACTGAAACATTTCAATGTGTTCAAATTGGGTGCTCCTCCCTGTATTGCACATAATCTTTCCGAAGGCTGGGTCAACGCAGATTTATTTCGTATACTGCGAAAAATCGTTAAAGAAAAATTAGTTTCCATCAACTTTCTCCAGGCCAGAATCAATAACATCTCTCACCAACTAAAACTCAACACTAAAATAACAATTGATTTTACTAGAAAAGCTAGGAACATTAAAGCTAAGGTGCGTATTCTCCCAATGCGCGGATCATCATACATTGTTACTCCGTAAAAATTTCATGTTAAATTGTGTTAAAAATGTGTGTATTTGAATTTAATTTCTCATCTTTTTCAACTCATTCATCTGTTCAAAAGTACGCTTGCATGTGTCGGTCTCAGAACACCAAAATTTACATGACTTTTCACTAGTGTGTACCCATCACGATTAAAGTTTACACTCTCAGAAAAAAAAAAAAACGTGTAAATTTAAGTCAACTGGGATGCACATAAAATTAGCGGCCTGTTGGACAGAAATTTTTGTCGGTTCTTAAATTTACAAGATCATTTAAACTCGAACTAATATTTTTGACAGTGACAAGGCGTAAATATAAGTTAAAGAACACAAAATGACATTTTCCAAATGCTGCTACTGTTTAAACAAATACAAAAGCTTCTTGAAGTCAGTTTTAATCTCAAGTATCTAGTTCTAGTTACCGTCAGAAAAAAATCAAGTTATGGTAATCAAATTAATTATAACCACCGAGGTCATATATTGTATTGGTGAAAATTAGCTCTATCTTATCCTGTAGGATTTTTTGTTCCTTTATCTCCAAATGCTTGAATACCTGAGAACACCTTAAATAAAATAGTGCCAAACCCGGTTGTTGCACATTGTCAAAAATCTGTAAGGATACTAAAAGTTGTCGCCAGGTTCGGATTAATGAATAATATAAGCACATGAATTCTGCGTAACCGTCATTCACTGAAAAAGTTGAATTTGAAAACACTTGTAATCAAAATTTAATCGATTTCAAGACTTCATCTTTAATTTTCGAGCAATATCTTTACGAGCAACGAAATTCAATCAGTTATGCAAATTATGCAACAAGTAGTAATCGTTTTGTAAACTGACTGCGAAGACAGCGAATCTTGTAACTGGTCGCAGTGCGTGGAACTGACTGACAAAAGACAACGATCATGTAAATTTTAGGGCATTGAAATCCCAGTATTCAGTCTTTAGTGACTATTTTTAGCGCTTTGTGCACTTAGATTTGAGGTTACCAAATACATTCTAGAAAATATTGTAAATTTGGCATTCATAACGTTACTTTGAGAGCGTCAGTATTAATTATTTTGGGTTTCGAGTAAGGGTTCAACAACACATCAAAAAGAACAAACACTTGAGTCATATTGATCTTTGAGTCTAGTATTTATTATTTTTAAAAGTGTAAGATTAGTAAAGGATATTAAACGATGAAAATAAAATGATTTATTCAACATCTCCTGAAAATAATAAAATTATCACAATGTTCGAACCCCATGCGTATAAGAGGCACTTCCTTATAAGATGAAATAAAAATATTTATTTTATTCTAGTTAGTATGCATACTATTGCAACTGTTGAACATTTTATTTTATCTTTTATGTATTTCTCACCGGACTTGATTCATCTGTACTTGCAGCAAAAGATCATCTGTAGACGACATGAAGTTCACGTGTGTAATAGTACCGCAAATATATTTCATTAAAAATGTATATTTGAATTCATTCATATATGATCGCGGTGAATCTATTTCAAATTGTATATAAGTAGTGTCCTTTGAATTGCATACGTAGAACATGATAATTATGAAAAATAGATCTTTATCAATCATGCATGTTGAATTGAGAAATTCGTGTCTCCAAACACATGAAAGTACGGTGTATTTTGATATGACAGGGAATTTCATAGGATAAGGTGTGGCCTATTTAGTATTGGAAAAAAAAATCATTCTTAAAGCGACCCTAGTGGTCGGATTTGTAAACTATGGCATCTTATGTGTTCCCTATAACAACAACAACATCAGAAGTTTTTTTTTCGCGGTACAGTTCGAACGTGTTTCAGAGCAACACAAAATGGAAGAAGAAAGAAGAAAAATAATTGTGCGCAATCATTTGGAAAACCCTTCGTCTGGGCCAAAACTTGCTAGAGTTTTGGGTTTTCCCCGAAATACCGTGTGTCGTGTTTTGAAAAAGTACAGAGAAACTTTGTCGACGGATCGCAAGCCTCAAAACAAGCGTCGGGCGGGTACTGTCAACCGTAAACTGAGGAACAAAGTCATCAAGAACATTAAGGCAAACCCAAACATCTCAGACCGCGATTTGGCCAAAAAGTTTCGCGCCGCACGCAGTACCGTGCAACGAATTCATCTCCGGGAAGGCTTCAAGTCATACCGTGCCTGTGGACAACCAAATAGGGATCAAAAGCAGAACAATGTGGCCAGGATCCGTGCCAGAAAACTGTATGATCAGGAGTTGACGAAATTCAATGGCTGGCTCCTCATGGATGATGAAACCAATGTATAGGCCGATTTCAAACAGCTACCGGGACTAAAACTTTATTTGGCTACGGCTCGGGGAGATGTTAACCTAGGAAGACCAAGGTTTTCATCACTGATAAGACATTTAATTCAGAGCTGTACAGAACTGAATGTTTCCGAAAGCGAATATTGCCATTCATCCCACAATGAACCTGTCATGTTTTGGCCAAATCTTGCAAGCGTCATTACAGTGAAACAGTGCTACAGTGGTATGAAACCAACGGGATTCAGTTTATACAGAAAGAACTCAACCCACCAAACTGTCCCCAGCTCAGACGATAGAGAGATTTTGGGCTATTGTGAAGAGGAAGCTGAAGGTGAATGGCGGTGTCGTCAAAAGCATCAATGAATTGAGAACCAAGTGGAAGAAGATTGCCAAAACGATGGATAAGAATAATGTGCGGCGGTTGATGAAACGTATTCCGGGAAAAGTCCACAAATTTCTACGAAATCGAGATGATTACATTTTTTTCTATTTTCCCTCTAAAGTTCACATAGATTCGAACATTTTAGTTAAAACAGAATACTATTTTGTTAATGAATATCCAAAATATGCGCAATAGTCTATGTTCCAATTTTAACTGGGCCAAACATTAAAGATTTGAAATAAAGCTCGATTGACTTAATATCTGGACGCAAGAAATCAGATCTATCTCGAGATTGTTATGATGAAATATCTCAGTAACATGAATTGTACGATTGTATGCATGTTTGCTATGATGAACCAAATAATTGTGTTGTCATTCCGATGTTTGAAACCCATTTTAACTTCTATGAAATTTAAAAGGCGCAGTAGGTGGAGCCTATGAAACATAACTAACATTTGATTACATTTCACAAAAGAACATCTAAACTAATATCTGTTAGTATGAGCTTCTAGCTTATTCAGTCAGTCTTCTTACAACTTGGTCATATAAAAATGACCGATAAGAACCCACTTGAACCTGTCCATCATCCTAATTTCCATCATGGTAGGGAAACTGGGCATTCACTTATATATCAGAGAATTCAAGTTTTCCTACACCCAAAATTAAAAATCAAGATTGTATTGCAACTTCGCATGATTTTGTTTCATTTCTCGCTATGGATCGTAACTTGGAGAAAAATGCAGCATTGGCTGTGGGCAAAAATGCAACCCATCAAAAAAATCAATCTGTACGCAAGGTGTGCAGTGTATACGTTAATGGGTGTGAGATTGGAGTCAGAAAGTCCGGTGGTGTATAAAAATAAACGATCTAGATTCGTAACCGAGATTACGTGGCCGACAGCATAACGGCTCTTGATAGTAACCATTGAGCCACTTTAACAAGTTGTAAAGAATGGAATCAAAACCCGACGCTTTGTGGATCAAAATGTGCAAAACTGCCTCTTCCAAAAATGCGGCTGTCTCAAGAAATGGGTTGAAGATAGCCAAATGTAGTGTAGTTTAGGACAATTGAATTAGTCTAACATTACTCATTAAATAATTCAACATAACGCGAACTGTCTTCGTCTGTGAGCAGGGAGCGAGAGAGAATTGTATTATCCCGATAAAGACGATAGCCGATACAGTCGTTTAAACGCAATGTAATTTTAGCGTTTATTTTCAACACAAAAGATCGAGACGTAAAATCAAATATAGTTTGTCATAGCCTATCAGAAGTTTCGTATTTGAGAACACAATTTGATTGGAAATTCATAATGACTTTTGAAAAAAATCCAAAAAAGGTGATGGGGCGGGGGGGGGGTAATTCGTTTAAACGCACTTGTAGTTTTATTAATCAAATCGAATTCACAGTTCAAAAATCAAAAATAGTTATTACTTCATTTGCTTTCCGTTTTTCTGAATAGTTTCGAAAATTCTGTTCGGCATTGATTTCACCAGCTTCTGCAGAGTTTTATCAGGTATCCACCAGGTATCAGGTATTACGGCTGACTCAAGTTCACGAACTGTTTTCAACTGCCTTCCGCCTTTGTAAACCTGTCGTGCCAGGATGCCCCACAAGTTCTCGATAGGATTTAGATCCGGACTACGAGCTGGCCAATCCAGAAGACTGATGTCTCGTTCAGAAAACCATTTCAAAGATTGCTTGCTGACATGAATTGCTGCATTATCCTGTTGAAATACGAAATTTTCCGGCATAACGTCTTCAGAAAAACGGGATCAAAACATCTTCCAGAAGCTCCAAGTACTTTTCCGAATTCATCCTGGTCGAAATGGTGGCAATAGGGGTCTTTCCATCGATCGAAAAAGCGGCCCAAGACATTAGAGTGCCACCTCCAAAGTTCCTGCTAAACTTTACCTGCGGAGATTTCCTCAAATCGTGCCAATAATATGCGGTGCAGTCTGGGCCATCCAAATTGAATTTTTTCTCGTCAGAGAAAATAACATTGTCCCATTCCGTAGTCCACGACATGCATTTTTTAGCGAAATTCAATCTAGCGTGAATGTGAGCCGGTTGAAGATTGGGTTTTTTTTTTTGCTTTTTTGTGTACTTTAAGTGGCCACATCCATGTAGAATCTGCCATACACGCCTCGTAGAAATGGAAAGCCCCATTTCTTGCTTGATTTGCGCAGCAGAGAAGTTTCCAGAGTCACCCATTTGTATAATTTGGTTCCGGACACGATTGGTAATCTTCGAATTTCCCGTTGTTTTCTTTTCTTTTTTCAGCAGGTTCCTGATTGCTGCTTCCGATCTGTGGATCACACGTGCAATTCCGCGATTGCTCTCCCCGCGACTTTTGAGTTCTCGAACCAGTATTTCCTCCGACTGGCTTAAATACTTTCCTTTACCCATTTTGCCGAAAACAAGCAACAACTACCGCGCAACGCAAATTCAAACTCTTGTTTATGGCGGACGAGGGCTATACAGTGTAAAAATGACAGATTCGCAAGATAACAGTAGCATAGGTACGCTCAATGCGGCTTTACCTCCTGTATTTTTGAGGAATTGCGCCACTACTCTTGCAATGCCCATCGCTGCAGTTTTCAACCGCTCAATCCAGGACAGAACATTCCCAATTGCATGGAAAGCGGCGTCCATAGTACCGCTCCATAAGTCCGGAAGTTACACTTGTGTCGAAAATTATCGTGGAGTATCCATACTTTAGTAAGGGTTTCGAAAAGCTAATACAGAGCTTTTTCACCGATCATCTCCGTTGCTCAACATGGCTTTGTGAAGCATCGTTCTACAACATTAAACCTAATGTGCTACGTTTCGGCGATATCATGTGAACTGGAGTCAAAGCAACAAGTGGATTCGGTCTATATCAACTTTGCGAAAGCGTTTGATGCAGTACCGCACAATCTCATTGTTGAAAGAATGAGCCACCTAGGATTTCCAACAGGGCTCACTGAATGGCTCTACTCGTACCTGTCTAATCGCGATGCTTTCGTTACTGTGAATTCAGTGCGTTCCAGGACATTCAACATACCATCTGGAGTACCCCAGGGCAGTGTTTTCGGCCCTCTTATTTTTATTATTTATGTGAATGACTTGTGTGAACTGCTTTCATCGTCAAAACTTTCATTCGCCGATGATCTGAATTTTTTCCGCGTGATTATCTCTCCCGCCGATTGTGTCGAAGTTTAGGAGGATATAAACCGTTTGCTAGTCTGATGTGGTGACAAAGGCATGCACGCAAACAACAAAAAGTGCAAAGTAATAACTTACACTCGCTGCAACAACGTTATTCTGCACCAGTATTATATGGGATCGGATTCTCAGGAACGTGTAAGTTCTATCTGTGATCTGGGTGTTACGATTGATTCGAAGCTGAGGTTCAATGAGCACATGAGCATCGTTATATTTTTTGCTCGCTAGTTCGCAGCATCTTAGAATACGCCTCACCGGTGTGGTCTCCATCTTACGTCACGCATACTCTTGCAATTGAGCGGGTTCAGAAAAGTTGCATGAAGTTTGCCTTGCGTCGGCTCCCATGGAATGATCCAGTCAACCTTCCCGCTTATCCCGACCGATACAAGTTGATTGATTTGGAAACCCTCTCAGCCAGGCGTATTAAACCTTCAATGGCTGTTCATTTTCGACCTTATAATGGGCCATGTAGATTGTCCCGAACTCCTAGAATTAATTCCGTGGAACACTCCTCCTCGTCGGTTCCGAAACTCCCCATTACTTGGAATTCCGTTTCACAGAATGAACTCCGGATTCAATCATTGTTTTAACTTGTGTTTGCGATCCTTTAATGATGTATGTAACGAATTTGATTTTAATTTGTCTAAATATTTGTTTAGTGCTAGAATTAGAGATTTAGATTAAGTTATTCTAAGTAATCAGTCTGTACGACATAGTCGAAGATGGTGTACAATAAATAAATAAATATCAAACATTGAGCCAGAAAAGATGTGCCGTGTCTCTTCGCGTCACTCGTTTACAAGTATTTTGTCCCCTCTCCATGTGGGGTATTTTGAGTTTAATTTTGTTTTCAAATATTCATGTTATTATATTGCCGCAAGCGTATTTAAAACGTTGAAAATATTGGCAAATTTCATATTTTCAGGCACAAAGCTCTATAAATGCATTTAACGCAAAATTATTCATTAATCTAGAACAAAAAAAAATTGAAAAATAAAACTGAGTGTATTATCAACAAGCCATATTAATGAGGTTTTGTCAGAAGTAGATAATTTATCATCTCCATGCGAAGCGCTAGGAGTGGACGGTAATTTATTGCTAGAACGAAATAGACATGAAGAGAAAGTGTATTGATAGTTCCGTAAAGGGCAACGGCAGGCTTTGAAAATTGAAAGATCAAGTTTGAAAACGAGCGGAGGGCATTATTGAACGGTAGTATCTGATCAGGCACATAACCCTTTACCATACTACCCGATGCAGGATAGGCAAGAGGAGGAAAGCCATATTAGTTAGGTAGGTTATCAAAGTTATCAAAAATTTCCCAAGATGGAAAACTATATGACATGTAAAACAAAACAAGAATAACAACGATAAAAAATAAAAATAAAAACAAGTAATAAAGATGTAGAGCCCCTCTGGCTAATCAATTCAAATGTTAAATCAAATGTAAACATTAAAACAAGAAATAAAGATACATTTTAGTAGGACTAGTAACAAGCCATACCCCTTAGAAAAAGTAAACAACATTTATCGCAACTTACCGGATCCATCACCCCGGCTAGGGGGGTCACATTGGTTTCTTCTCCGCCGGCGGCAACCGCCTTCTCCAAGCCTTTCAGCACAGCTTCAACGGGAGCCCATTCGCTCTTCATGGCCAGAGTAAGAACTTTCTGGGCACCGTCGCGGACCGTCGCCCCGGCACTGCCAGGCTTCGGCTGCGATGGTTGCTCAGTGTCAGCCTTATCCGATTTTTTGTCGCCGTTTGCCGCAGCGGAAGTTTCATCCTTGGTGGCACCCGGTCCACCGGGATCTCCTTCCGCCTTGGCGCCGGCTCCCGGTGCGTCACTATCACTGGGCTTTTTGGGCGGTCCTTTGCCGACGCCACCAGCTCCCGTTCCTGGGCCTTTCTTTCCACCTGGTCCAGTTCCTGCTCCTGCAGCACCACCTCCAGACGTTCCAGCCCCGCCGGTCGTCGGTGGTTTCTTTGATTTATCCATATTGATTCTCTTGCGAGGGCACTTTCAAGATAACTTCAAAGCTTATTTTTATGACACAAATTTCTTTGCCATGCACCACTTTATCATTGCCGAAGATTGTAAAATAAACCGTTTCGATCCAGAGAGTAGTTCATATCACTTTCGGTTAACAAAACATTTGCTTCCATTATTACGGCACCCACAACACTTTCATCACTTCGTTTTTCGACACAAACCAACTGTTTTCGAGGCTGCAGTAAAAATCAATCCAACTCGTACAGAAATCGATGCTTATCGTAACAACCTTGAGCCTCTGTTCGACCAAGGTTTGGAGCTACTATATTGCTTGCACTAGCTACTTGGATCTGGTATCACAAAACTACGTACAAATCCAGAAAATTCACTAGCAACTATTTACAGCACTAAACACACGGATTGCGATGAATAAAAATCAATTTTTCACTAGACTAATGATTGCAAAAGGTTTCTTTTCTGCCTTTAATTTATTCTCGAGAGGGCCGCGCGATACGTACGAAGCAGCCACGTACACACGACCTTTCTCTAGCTCAATCTCAACTGAAATAACCACTGGAGAATTTTCATGGCAGGCCAGAACATCTAATTAACACACTTTTGCTCGACTTGAACTCTTTGTCGGCCACTCTCCCTACTTGATTATTGTGTTTCTTTTCTGACTGTTCCAAGAAACCCACTTCGGTGGGGTGTCGTCGCGATTTCCACCTTCTTGGGTGGCTGCAGTCAATGGACGTCCTTATGTAATACGCGGCACCTTCTTGCGTTCTCTCTGGTAACCTGGTCTTCGCAATACGCTGTATACTGAGATTTGGGAACTTCCAAAGTTCGAACGAAACAGCACTACGTCGTCGCTTTCCAGCGAGAGATCGCCTGTCCTCTTCACACAGCAACCATTCAGCAAAACAACCTCAGCGAGAACCGTTTCTCGGTTGGTAAAGGAATGGGAAAATCTTCCCAGTTGGTTTCGAGTCCTAGAACCGCAGAACTTTTAAACCGTTCGACTCAAAGTCTCGAAGCTGTCTAAAACGTCGCAAGTGAAACCTCAACAGTGGCACCCGTCGCCGACAGCGACGACGTCGTCGTCATCATCATCATTTCCATCGTCGACAAACATCAGCCGGAGCGCCACTGCGTTTCTAAGACCACACACGTTGCCCCTTTGAGCTAGCAACCTCAGCAGCCAAACACTAACACCAAACCACCTTCCTAGATGGTGGAATTCACACATGGTTTTTTGGCGTCCTCAGCAGGTGGGACACCTCGAACGCGCGCCAACCGTTGCCTGGGAGAACCATCTTACCAATACCAATGCGCTAGGATGGGAGCATATAAGTTGGAGACTTGTCCAAGGTGGAAAACTCTCATGCAGGATCCGCACTCTGCCTCCTACCCAAGAACGGGATACCTACGAAAACAGAAGAGAAAACCATTCGGAGAGAGTCTGTTTTCCAACTGTAAACAAAGCATTTGCTGTTGGAAGACGGTCCGTTGGCTATCCGGTTGGTTTTCTGTTACAATAGGAAAATCTAAGGGTAAGAGAGGCGTGTGGAAGAATTTCCCGAAACATGCTTTCTGTTACAAGTTGGTTATGCTTTGAGGAATATTCATGTTGCACGGCGATGTGGGCAACAGTGAAGCGCTTTGCTGTTTCTTTAAGATAATGTCATACTACATAATTTGAATATCGAATGTAAGTAAGAAATGGTAAAATTAGTTCAGCTCCGGGACGTATGATTTTATATATCAACTGTTTGTTACTGGATCACCACACGGTCATAAATTGATTTATTGTATTGCTATCAGTGCATGATGAAAAGGGTGGTTCAAAGCATCGATTTAGCTGATTCTTCTCTCAAAATTTCGGTTGCAGAAACGGACTGCCCTTGGAAGTTACTACTATAGGAAAACGAAACTTTATGTTTTCATTCTCATAACTAATCGGCATAATACGACAGATGTGAATGATTGTTTTATATGCATTCTAGAAATATATTCAGTTTTATTTTCGATTGAACTTAACCATCTTTGGATATTAATTTTTGAAGTGATGATGTCCTTGTAAGATACTCCAGCAACTGTTGAGCCGGCAATGCAATCTGCTTTTTAATGGCTACTATGACATACAGCAAGTAAGCAGTGTTGCCTTGAATGGTGTGAATGATTATGATCAGAACGCTATTAGGTTACAAATCAATTAGCAATGATTGTTGTTGTGGTTGCTTCGTATTTATAACAATGAATTGACTTAAAGTTCAACCGAAACAGTGGATAAATTTCTCGCAAGCATAGATATTTAGTAAGCAATTTTGCATGTCATTAGGCTGAAGAACACGAAGGGTGAAAACAAGGGTGATTTTTCCATAGTAATTCCCATATCAACATCAGAGAACTAGTTCAGTCAAAGTTCGAAACCAAGAGAAGGTCTGAATACTGCATTTCGGTGGCGTTTGATTGCTGACGATGATAGACGCATCGAATTTGAACACATCTGCCCTAGGTTCCCAGCTGATACCAAGGGTTTTGATGGTTTCATCAGGTCTGAATTTAACTGGCGATTGAGTGCCAAGATGTTCCGGAGGAAGACCGGCCAAGACCACTTTCGTTAATGAAAACCACCCTCAACTCCGTCAACTCCGTGCGCAATTGTATTGCGCCTTCGATTGTGTTATCACCGCTAATAAAGCCGTCCACGTACATACTCTTTCTTAGGGCTTTTCTTGCTTTCAGGTAATCGTTACCATGATCCTCAGCTAACTGCAGCAGTGTTCTTGTACCTAAAAACAAAGACGGGGTGAGTACATAGGCTACGGTTAGCTCAAAGACCTGAATTGATCCGATACTGCTGGGGGGGCATAGAATCTTCTACAACGAGCGATTTTCATGATTCATCAACACCATCCGATACATCTTCCCCGCATCTGCCACTACTGCTATCATGACCATCCGAAAACGTAAATGAATGTCCAGAATGTCATCCTGAACAACTGGTCCGGCTAGCAACGCATCGTTGAGAGAGTGTCCGGTGCCAGCTTTACAGATCCATCGAACACAACACCTTGGTCGTCAGGATCGATTGCTTCAACACGGGATGGTGCGGGAGGTAGGTAGGCTGATTGATCCAACATCTTCGTCAAGGGAAGCGGATGGATGCGTGGACTGAGCGTTAAGTTTGCATCCTTCTTTATCCAATCAATTAAGACACCGCATTACGATGGCCTTAGATTCGCCAATCATCTGATCACTTTCGAGGTGTCTTGGCACCCAAACGACATAGAGCATTTCCAGCCAGAAACGCTAAAACCTATATTGATTTTGTCTCGACAGTTTCCGATTTTAATGAAATTTTGTCCATATGTAAGTTTCTACTCAAGAACACATTTTTCATAAAAAAAATCCGAAAATTTCCTGGACTGATTTTCTATAAGGGCTTATGAAAAATATGAATGTAATTTTCTCAAAAAATCATAACATGTTAACGATTATTCTGATCAAAATGTCGTCTGAAAAGAAGTTGTTCTTCAAGAATTTTTTTTCTTCAAACTAAAAAAATGTAAATTCATGCTAAAAAAATAAAAATCATTGATTATTTTGGAGGCCCCCTTCGAATATTTTAAAAAAACTTTTGAAAGAACTAAAATCTGATAAAAAGTTTAAGCCGGTCACTGCGTTAATTTTTTAAATTTTTGTTTTCAAATTTTTATAATTTTTTGGAATTTTGTGAAATCGCATATTTTCTAAAACAACTTTACCAAAAATAGACTCTACGCATTTATTTTGAAAAAAAAGCATATTTTCGTAAGCCCAAACGTTCTGAAGTTATTGCGAGTTTTATTAAAAGGAAATTTTGTTGTAACAATATTTTCAGCCATTTTCAAATGCTAGTCGCGATGTCCACAAAACAATGTATGTAACATGATAGATTATTGAATAAGAAGCAAATCTTTTTCAGACATCGAGGCTGTTAGCCTTACCCGTTTCTGTTTAGACGCAACGGAAGCGATACAAACTGATGCTATCTGAAGTAAATGATCAAACTCAAAACTTCAAACTTCTTTTTTTTTGCAAAAACGCTTAATATATCGGGATTTTTTAAACCTCTCGTTGAAAAGACAACAGTCAGGTAAATTTTTATTTATACCCGTGCCTGGAACAAATGTCTTATAGGTAAATTTCAATACATTGGGTCTGCCATACATTTGAAATGAAGATAGGTACAAAGTCAACAAAGTGCTATATAAAGGGTGATACGGTCAAAATTTGGTCAAGGGAAAACGCGTGTAAATCGGTGAAATCGTTTATTTAAAAAATCAAATTAAATTTCTTTTTCAAGTTCAATTAGTATAAAATTCAGGAAAAATATTCAGTTAGGCTTCCGCTTTTCCAAATCCGAATTGCCGGGCCTTACGCTTGACCCCTGCCATCAGATTTTGTACAGCCACCTTGTCCACCTTCTTCGCCGCAGAAAGCCAGTTTGCCTTGAACTGCTGCTCGTCCTTAGCAGTTTTTTTGGTCTTCTTTAGGTTCCGCTTGACAATAGCCCAGTATTTCTCAATTGGGCGGAGCTCTGGCGTGTTGGGAGGGTTCTTGTCCTTGGGAACCACCTGCACGTTGTTGGCGGCGTACCACTCCATGGCCTTTTTACCGTAATGGCAAGATGCCAAATCCGGCCAAAACAGTACGGAACAACCGTGTTTCTTCAGGAAAGGCAGCAGACGTTTATTCAAACACTCTTTCACGTAAATTTCTTGGTTGACAGTCCCGGAAGCTATGAAAATGCTGCTTTTCAAGCCACAGGTACAGATGGCTTGCCAAACCAGATATTTCTTTGCGAACTTTGACAGTTTCGTGTGCTTGAAAATATCTGCTACCTTTCCCCTTCCTTTTGCCGTATACAACTCCTGTCCCGGAAGCTGCTTGTAGTCGGCTTTGACGTAGGTTTCGTCGTCCATTACCACGCAGTCAAACTTCGTCAGCATCGTCGTGTACAGCCTCCGGGATCGCGCTTTGGCCGTCGTATTTTGTTTATCATCGCGATTTGGAGTCACTACCTTCTTGTAAGTCGATAGTCCGGCTCGTTTTTTGGCTCGATGCACGGTTGTAGACGATACACCCAGCTTATTTGCGGCATCTCGGAGAGATAGGTTAGGGTTTCGCTTGAAACTACCGGCAAATCTCTTTGTCGTCTCAGCGGCTTCCGGTTTTCGATTTCCCCCCGATCCAGACTTCCTGGCTGTCGACAAACGTTCCCCAAACACTTTAATTACATTTGTAACGGTTGATTTGGCAACTTTTAGCGATTTTGCCAACTTTGCGTGCGAGTAGCTCGGATTTTCGCGATGCGCGAGCAAAATTTTGATACGCTGCTCTTCTTGCTTGGACGGCATTTTGACAACTGAAGAGTGAATTCCAAAATCAAAATAGGAGCAACATTCTACACACACACACCTTCAAAATGAGGGGTGTTCAGGTTTTTTAAATGCAAAATTGAAAGAAATACGTCAAGTTGATATTGACCAAATTTTGACCGTATCGCCCTTTATTGGGAAGTGCTTCACCTCATCAATTTAGTTTATCATTCATAGATTTTCAAGTTAAACAAGCAAGTTTATTTTCAAACATGGATAATACTTTCAAGTGTTTTAATACTTTACCCAAATCGAAGAAGTGTTGTAAAGAGACTAGAAACTTGACAGATGGTGTTATTGAAAACTTAAGATCTTTAGGTTGTAAGATACCATTGGACAATTCGATGCGAATCTGCATCTGTGTCGTCCCCTAGTGTATCGTCCCCAACAAAAACCGCCACCTTCGATTGATGAGGAAGTGCCTTCTACCAGTGGTGTGCAATGACCGAAACCTGTAGATCTATTGTTAATAAAATAAGTTTGTCATATAACATCGAGACATTTAACAATGGCGTCATTAGAATTCATGTATCGCCAATTTCAACGAAGAAAAAGAGAAGTGCTTCCTACCCCCAGCAGAAAAACCAAGGAAATTAAGGATGCAGTTGAGCGTCATATATTTGACGTTTTGGAAAATGAGGACCAAACAAATCTCAACACCAACGGTTAAGGACTACGAGGTAATAATGAACCAGTTAAAGGAAAAATTTGCCGATCCTGAATGTACTCGCGATCAACAATTTCAAATTTTGTCCATATTGCGAAAGTCTTGGACTACGCAAAGAATCGTGGATGAATCCAAAATCAGCAGATATACCGCAACACAGGTAAGGTTTATGAACATCTTTGAATACTATTTCATGTCATGTTGGAAAAAATAATCAAAAAACTAATTTATTATTTCTTTCCTTGCAGGTACAGGATTTAGTCGCCGAAGATGGAATATTATGTAAACCCCGTTCCAGATAAGGATATGAGCTGACTGCAGATTTAGTACGTAA
Organism: Aedes koreicus; assembly: GCA_024533555.2. Lineage (NCBI taxonomy): Eukaryota > Metazoa > Arthropoda > Insecta > Diptera > Culicidae > Aedes > Aedes koreicus. Next base: position 142,643 of record JAHHFK020003216.1, on the reverse strand, counting down.
AGTTGTTCAATTCTACGAAGAAGTCGATATCAGCAGAGTTATGCCGGGTCAAAGAGATTATGTCTCGGTAGTGACGAGTGGTGTACGCCAGATAACACAAAACGTCTCTTGACGATGTCACTCAAAGAGTTATAAGACTTGCATTTTAATGAAACCCATAAAGATGTTGAACTAAGCTTTAGCTCGTTTGCAGCCTTACGGCCTAATGTAAACTTCTACGGCCATTGGAAACTTCTTTGTAAATCAGGATCTCATAACGTTTGTGTTTGTACGATTCACGAAAATGGGAATATTAAACTCAACAGCTTTAAAAATAAATCGCATTTTATGTTATCGCACTATCTATATGGAACAAACTCTGTGCGATGCACAATTTAGAACAGACTTTTGCCATCTTCGCGCGTGCATACATTGTTACAATACGGATGAATACAAAGACGTCAAAAAGGAATTCGATCCGATTTTTAACAAAGCAAAACCAATTCCTGGAACTCAAAAATATCATTCTTACATTCCAGGTTCAAATAACCAAATTGCAGTTAAGGTATTTTCTGATTCTAATGGAGAATCCAAAATATTTAATGTATTCAAATGATCTGAAATGTTATAAATTTAATGAAGATTGAAAAAATAACAACATTGTATCAAATACTGCCTCTTCTCTCCCTAAACAAAACTATCCGAAACACACACAAAATAAAACAGCATCAACTTGATTCTTTTCCATCGCCTCCAAACAGAAACGGGTAAGTCTGACTGCCACCGTGTATGAGAAAAAAATGCCTGTTTTTCAATAATCTATTATGAAAAATACATTTTGTTGTGGACATCACGACTAACAATAAAAAGGGCCAAAAAATTGCAAAAATATAAATTTCTGTTTTTAAAATTCGCAATAACTTGAGAAAGGATTACGAAAAAAAAATTTGATTACTTTTTAATTAAAAAATTATGCACAAGGTCTATTTTTGGTATGATTTAATAAAAAAAATATAATTTTTTACATTTTCAATAAATTGATAAATATTTAAAAACAAAAAATAAAAAAATTAAAGTACTAACCATCTAAGACTCTTCACCACTTTATAACCTACATCTTTTTGCAAGACGACATTTTGATCAGATGAGCCGTTTGCGAAAAAAAAAATTGAAAAAATTACATCCAAATTTCAAATACGCCCTTATAGAAAATTAGTCCACGATAATTTGTATATTTTTATGGAACACGTAATTTTGGGTAAAAAGCAACATGTGGAAAAAATTTCATTCAGATCGGAGAGAGTAGGGTCCAACCGTTTTGCTATTCTGGCTGGAAATGCTCCCTATCGCCCGGAAGGATCAAGGGAAACAGTTTTCTGGTACTTTGAGTCGCTAATTTCTTCAATCTTCGAAAATCGCTGCAGACGTTCATCGACCGACACATCTGTCGCCGCAAGACAAGTTGCTGTCGGAAGTCGGGAATACTCGCTGGACTCCTCAATCTTTCCAGATGCAATCCACCCAAACACAGTTCTGCAAAAAGGAGTAGCAGTGAGCAGCACCAATTATCATGTCCACGTAGAATCATCCATGTAGAATTGGATCATCGAGGAGCTTCAGTTTAGAAGCGTTAATTGTTAGGGATGGAGTGTCACTAGTCATTCTCCGTAATACCAGGGAATCAAGCACTTCACGGAATTCGGATACGCGTGAAGCTCAGCAGAAACTTCATGCTTGGCCGTCGTTACGGTCGCATCTACGCCTTCGATAGATCTACGACAGATCTACGAGTCAAGTGAAGCTGTTGACAAAGAAGTTCACTAATTGCGTTCGGTTGAGATCCAGTGAGGTACAAAACACGGACAATGTGCTCTTGACCGTATGCATTCTGTACAATTAGAATCACTGTGATCAGCAGAACGCTTGTTGATTGAACTACTGGTATCGACGAGTGGGGTTCGTTGAGGGGAACAGCAGAAACTGCAGTGTGTACAGTGGAAATGTATGTCCAGATACGGTTGGTCGGGACACGGCATTCTCAACATTGGTAGATAAGTTAAGCTCATACGGCCCAATGTGGATCATAGTGTGGTGACGTTTCGAGCACTGCTTGCAATTGTACTTGGCTCTACATGTACGAACGAAATGATCACTTCGAAAACAGTTACTACTAAGCTTCTTCTCTGCCACAACCTACAGACAATTCAACCTGTTGAAGACGGGGCAAGTGATCAAAAAGTGTTTCTCTTTCTCATAGGCTGGACGGTTGATCGAAATATATGTATATATCCTGGAAGAAGGATGCAAATAAATTACAAATTTCGTGCGAGGAAGACCCCGTTTTTTCTTCAAGATACATTTTTGATGGAAAATTGTCAGATTTCAATTTAGTTTTAACATAGTTAAAGAATTGTTTGGACGAGATCTTATTTCTAACTCGGTTTTTGAGTTGTATTCATCAAAAGCAATATTAATAGATTGATTTAGCTGGTCGCAAATATTCACATGGCTTACCAGATTCTCGTTGCTACTATTTCTTTTGTATACTTTATGTGCTTTTTGCTTGCGGTGTTTAATTTTTTTTTATTAGTTCATTTAACCAAACTGGGTTTTTTGAATAACTTTGTCTCCTTATTCTTTTCAATGCTACATGTTCAACTATAACTTCGAATAATAATTTGTAAAATGCATCAACAGAAGATTTGATCTTTTTCTCGTTTCTAAAATTCGTTTGCCAATGAATACAACTTAGTCTATGCCTAATACTGTCAAAGTTTGCCAAATTATATTGGAAGACCTCTTCTTATTCGCTGTCGTTGGGTTTTTGGTATTGATGTATAAATAAGGAAAGCTCAATTTTTGTGTGAAATGCTTCATTTTTCCATAACGGTAACACAGAAGTCTTCTTGAGTATTTCAATGAAAATCTAAATAGCAATTTTCCTGATTTTTTACAGGATTGATTTGATTGAGCCTGAAACTGGCAGTTTTGTCAAATATAAACTGCAGTGTTTCATTTTCCCCAACGACTGGATGTAAGATACTTTCATTTTCTGTGTCTGGAAATAAGTCAATACTACGTTGATTAAAATCCCCGTATATGTGAATTTTCACTTCTGGGGTAAGATTGGCCGAAATTTCATGGGCAATACTAATGAATGTTTCATATGAGTCCTTGCAAGCATTTTTCGGAGGAAAATACACAGAGGCAAATACGTGTGTTTCCCCCGACATATGCACTTTTACCCTAACATGTTCGAAATCCTTACATTTTTTTTTTTTTTTTGATGAATTGAAATTTGTGGAAATGGTAATAAGTACACACAATTAGACTTCTTTTCAGACTGACAAAAGTAACGGCCATCCCTTAAAACATTGTAATTATTACCAAAAACTTCGGTTGTTTCACTTTGAAAACATTCATCCCAACTGGTTTCATTTCCCAGAATTATCGGGAAGGAACAACATAACATTTTGTTGTGGATTTTTTTAATCTTCCACTTTCAGTCCCTATTTGTGTCTGAAGTGAAGAAGTTTGTTTGATCGTGTCAGTAAAATTTGTGTAATAAAAACTATTTATTTACCTCTCCTTGATGAAGAGCCCAAGTAACATTGCTAACACCATCCGGCATTATTAAGTTTCTTTAAAGTTTTATGAAAACTACTTGAAATCAATTTGGTTTTATTATGGCACCAAGAGGAACCAATTGGTTTCATATTTTAGTCAGGTTTATGAGAACCTACACAGCTTGTAAAGAACGATCTTAAAGTCCCTATTCCTCAAATTCCTTTAACTCCTATCAAAGGTTTTATTTTGACTTTATGAGCTCGTAAAATGATGTATTGAAATGTTGTTTTAGGACTCATTGATATTATCTTATTATGGTCAGTTGAAAACGCATTTTAAAACCATTTTGCCTCCAGTAAATGCATTGAACGGCAAATTGGCATTGATGGAAGTTGCCATAAGACCAAATAGTTTTATAGTAGTCATTGCGAAGAAAAATTGGTTTAATTTCAAAGTTGTGTTTTTTTTAATCGCCATATTGAAATAAAAGAATGAATTGAAATGTGGCAAAAAAAATGCAACAAATTTTCAATAGCATGCAAATAAACTGTAGATCCGAGACTCATTTCGCCATCCTTCTAGATAACCTTATTCAATTCCATCTATTTTCAGAAAATTCATAATTAATTTATCGAATAAATTTGTTTTAATTTGGTTTATCTTGTTGTAAATTCGCATAATTTCCAAGGCGCAGTAATTTTCGGCTCTTGTCGTGCCAATATTTCCCATAAAAATAAATGCGCATATAATTGGGAGCATAACCAGCTGTAGAAAACACAATTTGTTTTGGGTATTTTGCTAACAAAATGTTCCGCAACACTAGATCTTTTTTTTACTGCTAAATGAATAATAACAACAAAAACCAACATCGATTTTACAGTGAATTTTGACAGCTGTGGCCATTTGGTCACACTCTGGTTTTAATGGCAGCCAATAGGCTTTATGTAGGTTCTCGAGTGGTCATAACATCTTTCACTAGAAAATTTTCAAAATCTTCATGGTCTTATAAAGGTTTTATTAACTTGTTTTCACAGCCGTCTATAGGGTGGGCCATTTTGTACAAATTTTGGCTTTAAAGAAGCATAGAGGAGGTGTTGGTAGACAAAACAGTTTTGAATGTAGTTTTATCAACAAAGCCGGCAGGAATGCTATACGGCTGGAATAAAACTAAAATTTTTACTTGGGAGAGGTCGTCAAGCCTTCAAAAATAACAGTCTGTTAGGGGACAACTTCAATACCAGGAACTTAGGGACAGTCCGCCCTAAAGAAGGAGTAGCACTTTTTGATCCTAAATATTACTCCTCCACCACGCGGATTCTCAAGCTCAAGATGAATATCATGGTATTCATGAAATGGAAGATCGATTTCGAAAGAGAGCCATGATTCACAGAGAGAAAATGAATCACAACGGGTATTTTAAGCTACAAATTTGTAAGATTTCAATTTAGGAATCAGACTTCGACAATTTCACTGCAGAACACTGATCAAATCCCCGACCTATTTTGAAAAATTATCCATGGAAGGAAATTGCTTCAAAAAAAGTTTTAACAACGGGAAGCATTGCCAGAACAATGTTTTTAAGAGGGCTCGAATTTCGAGGTACCTTGCACAATATCAAATGAAAACAGCCCAGATGAAGAAGGGGGTTTTCTTCTAAAAGTTGCCAAGCGGCAACAGGGGTTTTGGTTGTCCCAGGTAAGGGCGAATAATCCTGTGTGTACTTATTGTAACGAAAACCAAGAAGAATTGGATTTTGCTTTTTTTCCATCACTCCTTGACTTGGGCAAGCTGGTTTAGGGCTTCTATTAAGCTTCTTTCCGTGGACGGATGCGTCGTTGTTTCCGTGAATCACCTGCCTGAAATTATGTTCCCTCCTCAGCCAAATCAGAGTCAGACAGAGGCGCAAAAGGATTCGTATTGGTATTGAATGATGATGAGCCTTTTTTTATCGTTTCTGCAAAACACTGCCTGGAACGTTATTTAGAGAAACATTCTAAGTGTGTTGCTTTTAATCCGACCGGAATAAGACGCAGAGGCACGCAGTGAACAATTTACTTCACAACGCTCATCATGGCTAATATGACAAGCATTGATGAAACCAAACAAATCTATGAAAAAAGTCCTTCATTGCCCAGCACATTGCAAAAGTATTCCGAAGTATCGCCTACCGACCGAAGGGGAACAATCACGTGAAACTATTTCGGTTGCAACACACTTCCAGCGAAAATTGTTGCAAAACATTGCCTTCCCCGGGAACAATTCAACTAGAACTCAAACTTACCGGCAAGCGACACAGAATTTATCGTCAAACAAACACCCAAGAGCGAGTGAGCGACGAACTTCCTTATGTATCCTTCCTACGTGCTGCGAGGTGGCAACAAGCGCCGTATCACCTTCGATAAAAAAAAAAAAAAACAATGTGCCTTCACGTAGATTCGCGTGTTCTGCATACGTTCGGACAGTTTGGTTCCTCATCGAGGATATATTCCGCTAATTTGCATAATCGATTCCTTCGGTCTACTCCGTTTCGTTTTCATCGATGTGTGTGTGTGTGCGAATATATGTGTTACAGCTGCTATTTTCGACTGCACCTCTATTTGTAGGTGAAGGAAGTGAAGGAAATTTGAATTCCATGAACTTTTCAATGAACTCACTTTCCGAAAAGGAGGGTGGGCGTGGAAAGGTCTGCATGCGTGGTGGGTCGTTTCAATGCATTTGCAGGAGAAATTGGGTTCTCTATTTTTCGCGTGCCCTCCACCTCTGGTCTACCCGTCGAAGGGCTCATGGTGGGATTGATTTACGCAGACAGCAGAAGCAGGGTGGTTGCGACGACGTTTATTGACTGTGACGGGAGACTAGATACGGTTCGGGTATAGGAATTTGTTTGCTGGTTGGATTTAGTGGATAGCAGCACGTGAGGGAGGATTTTTGTTGCTAGAAGTGAATTTTGTTTAATCGAAATATTTATAGACAACGCGATGCGTTGCACACTGGTAGGGTTCCTCCAAAGCCTGTAGTCATGCTTCCATCAATCAGACTAGTAATTTTTTTGAATAGAAGGGACAGGACTATGCGTGCAAGGAAATTCAGCTATGCAGGAAGTAAATAATAAACTGGTCTGATGTCAGATGAGAAATACGCAAAAGTGTTTAGTTGTTATTCAGAAATTAGCGTTGCGTTGACATTTTCAGCATAGTTTGTCTCATGCAGTCATGCGGGATATTTAATTTAACGTTGATAGGCTTTGTACAGATAGGCATGAAATTGGGTCCCTAGGGTGCCAAATAAGGTTAAAAAAACACCATATACACATACTAACTATTTTTTTAGGGTTACTACTTTTTTTAATGTTTACTAAAGAATAGTTTTTAATCGATTAATAATGAGCAAATACCCTGATCTCCTTTAATTGCCGAAAAAAATACTTTACAAAATTATCATTTCATATCTTAAATATAAAAATTTAATTGGGACAGCTTCATTTAATTTCTTTCAGAAGCGAAAAATTTTCAATCCTTAAGATATTGATGACAAACAACAGTGCAGGACGTAGTGGAACACAAATGTGCAGCTCTACTGTCTGTAGTCCGGTAACAGCTCAAGCTACAAATAAATACCTAGCTTGAGACCTCTTGAACTATGTCTCAATATCGGCTTACTACTGAACAATTTAATGAGGTTTCGGGATCATACGAGCTGAATACTGTCACTTGATTTACTTATCTTAATAATGTAATGCTTTTCAAGATGAAAGTAATTCATTAAGGAAAACTATTGCTTGTGTGAGATGGCTCTTCAGTAATTTTCATATTGTGGATGTAGGTGTAAAGTTAGTGGTTTATTGTACGTACATATCGCTTCTCGGCCTAAAGGCTAAGATCAAAGTGTAGTATTGTACGGACAAGACTATTGACAATGTTGCGAATGATGATCAGAGACAGTATCGACGAAGCCAGCGAGTGCTCGCTGACTTTCTTGTTCGGGTTTTCCAGAGTTGGATGAGCCGATCACGGGTAACGGTGGTTGTGCAGGAAATGAGTAAGCAGTTCCATTGGTTTCTTAAACTACCGAAATTCCTATCAGGCGTCTTCTTTCCTTAGCTTACATCGATAGTGTGCAGGCATGGCCGGAATGTCATGAGCTTAGCATATTAGCTCGTTATTTTCAAAGTGCTGGTTGTTAAACACTGTCGTACATTTCGCAAATGAAATAAGGAAATTCTCGTATATCGTAAACTACTGCTTGAATTCAACCGTGTTGCAATAGTGTAGATTCAAATCATAAATTGATGCTTTCTATTTAATAGTGTTCCTGTCAGATGATACAGTTGTTTGTTTACGCGTTTCCATCAACAGCTAGCGGTTGTAAATCCAACGAAGATCAAATTACGGAAGGAAATTAATAAACCGTACATTGTTAAAAATCCTGTCGAGTTGTCATTGCAAGTAAATCATTTATTGTATTGATTAATGTGTTTTGAAGCTTAAGTCTTAGTATGTTGATTTTGATAATCTTTTCTCCAAAAAACAGTCAATTACGGCATTTAGAGAATGTGGGCGATCGATCCGTACCATTGCTCAGAAAATGAACCGGAATAAGAGCACAATCGTTAACTACCTCAAAGACCCAGAAAACTACGGAATTTGTAAGCGAACTGGTCGTCCATCTTAAATGACCGCTAGATGCAAGAGGGAAATATGGCAATTAGCTGTGGATAAAAATATTAGTGCAGGTGAAATCAAGGCCCAAATGTCTTTGCCAGTATCTAAAAGGAGAGTCTTTCAAATTATCAAGGAAAACGCCAACATAAGGCCTGTACTCGAAAAAAATGCACCTTTTTTATCCGTGTGTAACTTTTTTGTCCGTGGGTAAAACTTGATGAAAATCTGAGTATAACTAGTTTGGAGTGAATTGTTTACGTGTGCAAAATTTAACATAACATAACAATTGGTTCAGTGGTTATTGAGATGTCATCGAAACAAGAAGAAAATCGCCGGAGACATTGTGCCCACCCCCCCCCCCCCCCCAAACCCCCCCGAACACACCCCCCCCGGTTGGATTATTTCAAGTGTAATCCAAACCTTTTGATTCGCGACGCGGCTCTGAAGGCAAAGTGTTCCACCTGGTTCGTTCAGCAAACCATGAAACGAGCTGGGCTTCGTGTATTCAAGGTCCGCAAGGCGTGATCAACAAAACACGGCGGCCAAATCCCGCGCAAGGAAGTGTATCGATGAGTTAGTTAAAGAATTACTTGATGTGTGATGGTTATGTGATGACGGAAACCTACACCAAGGCAGGTGAAAAGCAGATACCGGGGCTGGAGTTCTACGTTGCCAAATCACGGTTTGATGTAACGGAAGACATAAGGAAGAAGAAAGTGAACAAATTCGCCAAAAAATACTTGCTCTGGCAGGCCATATGCCAATGCGATAAACTGAGTAAACCGTACAATCACAATCAACAGCGAAATTTACCGCACCGAGTGCCTCCAGAAGCGTCTGTTGCCCTTCCTGCGGTCCCACGGTGGCGAGACATTATTTTGGCCGGACCAGGCATCATGCCAACCTGGATCAGCAAACGTTGTTTTTTACCAAAAACCCCAACCGATGAGGAATAATTTGTTGGAGACATTGCTATCACCATGAAACGTACCAGTTACTGATAAGCTTCTTCACGCAATAATCTCCACGAAGACACTCCTCGATCGCTCACCTGGCCACGTCCCTGTAGGTTTGATATCTACCTCAAGACGACTCGGGGAACCACGTAGCTTTCAGTAGATATCAAAGGAAAATGGAAAAGAATAGTCGGAGAGAATAGTTAAACAAAATTCCCTGTTTGGTGTACAGAACAAAAATTTATTTAAAATGGTCGTTGGGAGCATCTAGTCTAAGAAGATTAAATGATGCTCCATATCTCTTCAAACGGTTGGGACTTAAGCATTACCTATAGCCCTAGCCCCATATGGCTTATGGTTATAGCGCCATTACTCGCTCTCTGAAAAGAGAAGAATGTCTAAGAATATAAGTACGGCGGTCAAAGATAGACCAAATCTCTGTTCCAACGAAAAGTAATATATTGTAGGACGGCAATTCTGAACAGTGAAGCAGGCAACACGTTGGATTTTCGTCTGTTGTTTTGTTAAAACTAGCAAATAAAACGCGTTAAATGCAAAAGCACGATTGACTAACGTGTAAACTGCATTGGAAGTTACAATTGAAATAATTGAATCTCTAATATCAATGAAATATTTTTTTTTTTAACGTTGTTATCGAAGCTAGGTTGCCAGATAACCACGAGAAAAATGATACATCATCTATGAACTTGAACATGCGCTTAGATGACCGCACTTTATTTTGTCACCATTTTTTTTTGTCAACACAAATTGATTTTTTTTTTCTTTAAGTAAAACTCCTTTTTTTTCAGTATTTCATAAGTGAAACTTGAGAAGAATATAAAAAATAAGATAATAAAAAAAATACAGTGTGTTTACTTTAATTTGAACCAAGTAAATGAGAAAAATTGAAAAAACGATGAGGTGGGCACTTTATTTTGCCTATCAGTGTAAGTGATAGAATAAGTAATTAGAAAAAGTGTTTCAGTTTTTTATTTTTTATTTGAAAAAGTGAACAAGCGTAAGTTTAAGTTTTCCTAGTTTTTTAATGACAATCATTTTACACTACGCTCGCGGAAATGTTTTCTTAACATGTTTTTTAAACAGTAGACTGCCGTCGTCACCCTCTAATGTATCCTCAAACTCTCCAGCAGCTATTATCTCTCCAAGCCATTCCAATTTAGTGTGAATCGGAAATGTATCCACTCGCTTATCGACTGACATTCAAATATTTACTCTCCGGTTTTCAAAATTCCATCAAAATATCTAAGTTCAACTTCAATGAAAATTTTACTCCGAACTTGCTTCAAAACACTGGTAAAGTTTTTTTTTTCAATACCCTCTCAAAATATTTATACGATTTATAAATACAGACCGTTCTTAAGCATTTTTTACATTTTCCTAAAATTTTCATTAACTCAATTATGTTTACCAACTTAAAAAAAAACTCAAAGAAATTTTCAAGTCGTAAACCAATTTATTCAAATTTCTTAGAGATTCGGAATTTCTTATAAGAATCCCGTTGTTCTAACATCAACAAAAAATGGATTTTCATGTAGTAGAAAATCTTCCACCTCCATCAAGGATTCTTTTCATTCATAAACATTTCAAGCAACTTAAATTTCTGAATCTTACCGGAAGTCGTCTTTGGGAAATGTTCAATCAACCTCAAATGTCTCGGAATCTTAAAACTCGACAATCGTCCTTGACAAAACTCCCGTATACCCTCCAGTGTTACCGCCTCCTCCTTAACCGTGTCCTTTATCCTTACGTAGGCACAAATTTCCTCCACCATCCGTTCATCTGGTACTCCGATGCAGTACGTTTCCAACAGATCAGGATGGGTATTCAGCACGTCCTCAATTTCCTTTGGATACACATTTTCTCCTCCCCTAATGATAACCTCCTTCATGCGACCAACCACTGTTCCGTACCCATCCGGTCGCAACACAAATTGGTCACCCGTTTTCAACCAACGATCCGCATCGATTACCTCCTTAGTCTTGCGATCCTCTTCCCAGTATCCCAGCATGGTTCCGTATCCTCGAAGCAACAGTTCTCCAGGCGTTCCGGAAGGAACTGCGTTACCATTACCGTCAACTACCTTTGCCTCAAAATGCTCCATAACTCGTCCCACAGTAGACAGAGCTACAGCCGTTGGATCTCCTTGGTCAGACATGAACGTAGCCCCCGAAGCTTCCGTCATTCCATATCCAGCGAGAACCTCTCCCACACGCATGGTCTCTTTAATTTCCAAAATCAGATTCGGTGAGCAACTGGATGCTCCCACCAAAGCATACTCAATTTTTGGAAGTTCCCTAATATCCCGCTGAAGTTCGTCCAGCAAATCTACGTACATCGTTGGAGTGCCGTAAATAATGGTACATCTGAAAAAGGCTTCATTGAGTTACAAGTTCCTTGAAATTATTCATGCATTCATACTTTTCCTCAGTTATTGTCTTCAACGACGCCGTGGCTTGGAACCCGGCAGATGGAAAAACTAGCGTTGTTCCATAGTTGAGCGATGCCATCGCTCCGAGGGACATTCCAAAAACATGGAACAGTGGAACCTGTAAGCAGATACGGTGTTGTTTACGGTCCAACCCCAATCGATTTGCCGAGTGAGTTCCATTGTTGATGACACCAAAGTGGGACAACAGGGCAGCTTTCGGTTGACCCGTTGTTCCGGAGGTGAACAACAAGCATGCACCATCGTCCGGGGAGATGGACGGTTGGAGCGACTCGATTTTGGAGATTTCCTGCTCGGAAGGGATTTGCGTCAATTCGTTCAGGGTCATGGTGCCACTGTGGATAAGTAGTTTGATGAATGTAGAAAAAGCCACTGAGATAAATTCAAAGACACATACGGTAACTTTTTCGCTTCTGTATCAACGATGACCAGTTTCAAAGAAGGAACTTTGGCGGCTTTCAATTTGCCAGGGGAACTATCAGCAAGCTCCGGCATCAACTGACACAGCATCTCGTAGTACTTCTGCGATCTGAAGCTCTCGATTGTTATTAATGCCTTTACTTGCACCTTGTTCAGTGCGTATTCGATCTCCGGCAATTGGAATGCAGGATTTATCCCAACCTAGAAGGGCAACAGTTCAGGGCACGAGTTTAAACACCTGCGCTTAGAGCTAATCTACTTACAACGATCATTCCAGCACGGGCAACAGCCAAATTCGACAGATAGTAAGCCGAGCAATTCGGAGCCCAAATTCCAACGCGATCACCTTTTTCTAATCCAAGCAGATGAAGGCTACTAGCTATGCGGTCAACCTAGAAGAGAATTCAAATTTGAGCTCAATTTCATTACAAGTCGACCAAGTGATGCCACCTTATCCATAACATCAGAGAACGAAAATCGCTTGGCTTCATGGCAGGACACGAACGCTTCATTGCTCGGATAGTTCTCCGCTGCCAGTCGTAGGTGCTGTCCGATATTCCTGTAGAGCAGCGGTTTAACATCCGGGTGGTGGACGTAGCTTTGATTATCGACAGTCGATGATTGAACTTCGATCCCAGACGAGTTCGAGACTTTTGATGATATGTGAAGCAGTCTGTAATAGAAGAAGTAATACACAATAAGCTTATCAATTTAAAAACTAATATGTGCATACCTGCGCTGAACCACGCGAACAGCAAAGCGCCCGCTTCGAAGCATTTTTAACGCGAATAGTGTGATCAAATTTTTAGCTTATCTTCTCCGGCAAGGAACTTTGCACAGAGATTATGGAATCTCTTCTTGTGAGTAGATGACCTGTCGTCTTCGTCTGTTCGCGGGGAACTAACAAGATTCTGTCGTCGATGAGAATGATGTTCAACGTCCACTTCGAGTCCAGCAGCGGTAATCAGTGTCTCGTTGGTATAAATGGTACACGTTAAACATAATCACCATCTCAGTCGGTTAGTGTTAGTAGCGTCTGTTGATACGAATGAAAGTGGTCGTGTTTTTTTATTGCAGTACGAAAACATAAATAAAAACGAGTTAATCGCAAGAGGAGAGGCTGCTTGAAGCCAAAACTGTGATTAAACAAAAGTTTTATGGAACGGCAACCTAGGGTGTGGGCTTACGGTTATGGTGGGTACACCCAAGTAGCACAACTTGTTTCAATGGAGCATAAAAATTTCCTTTGAAACAAATAAGGGACAGTTTTGTTTGGCTATGTACTTCAAAATCGCACACAAATGCAACGGAAAAAGCGCAAGAGGTGAAGCCTATTTGCAACTTGACATTGTTCCTATACAGTTGCAATAGAATTTTGTAAAACATAACAATGTTGTAAATCGTGTTGTAAAAATCAATGGGGTTGTGTTTAAGACACGACCAGTTGACGTAGACTACGTTAAACCGTTTGATTAGTTTCGTTAGTTTCGTAGCGTACTGTTCTAATGGGACGTTGGGTAAGCATAAGTAAGTGAGTAAATATGTTAGAACATTCTATGATTCGCTTTTTAGAAATGATTTGGCGGCCCTGGAAATTGCTGGCCCTGGTTTGAATGTTGGTATGATGAAAGGGCAACGGTTATGCTGGCTGTAGTGATTGTGTTGATATGATCGGCCAGCTGGAGACCACTATCCTTATCGCCTTATAGATTCTTCAGGGTCTGTTTGTTAATTCAAAGTCAACAATTAATGAAATTTTTGACAGTTGACAGTCGCGGAAAACTCCAACTGATTGACATAAAAATCTCGAATATCTATCGATAATTGATAAAGCTATAGGCATTCCCACTGCTTCCATTTGACCCCTACGCTTACCGTAAGGTTAGGTGATCAGATAGGTGATCAAGCGTTAGACCAACATTAGATAGTTGTTTCAGATTAGATTAGATGAGATGTTAGATCTACTGTACACTCTCTAGAAAGCATTTGAAAAGTATTTGCATTTTGTCGAGTTGGTTAACCACTTGATTTTATTTCCCACTTCGAGTTAAATGCTCTTCTCCTGCGTCCCAACCAGTAGTTGGCAACGCATTACCTTTGGCTGCATTCAGTTTCGCCAGATAACCACGAGCTCGCTCGGCATCGGTATATGGTCATATCGGACGATTTTCCGTATGTTCGATCATAACGCGCTTCTGAAATTTGCGCATACGGTTGGCATCAAAGCGTTTGAGCATTGCACTTATTCTCACTTTCACAGTTTCTCAAAACTTATTTCTGCTTAGAAGTAAAACCCTATCCAACGCGAATCGTTAACACAACAGAATAACTATTCATAACAGTACTAGTTGGAATGTGCAGAGAATGTTACTTCAGAATATCATTCTCGAGAATCAAAACGTTGTCCGTAATAGGGAGTTTCTTGATAGGGTATGTGTCCCTGAACTCAGCCTAATATGGAACGATCGATTACATTTTTTATCATAACTCATGAAGTATGGTAGCTGTGAGCGATACTGAACTAGATTTACACTTGCTTAGAAACGTTTAATAAGACGTTTGGTAGTATGCACCTTCTGCTCAAATATGAACGAGACAGGTTAAATAAAACACAAACGGTTAATTATTCTTCAATATTTACTTTGTCTTCTTCAAAATAATCATTTGTTTTTGGTCAAATAATCACGAACTAAACGTGCGTTACATTTTGTGACACCTTATGCTCAAATATGAACGAGACTAGCTGGTGCATTGTCGTGATGCAAAAACCATCACTTGTTATCCCACAATTCTTTCCTTTTGAGACGAATATTCTCACGCAAACGCTTCATAACGCCCAAATAATATTTAGCATTGACCGATTGACCTTCCGGAAGGAATTCCGAGTGCGCCACACCTTGACTATCGAAGAAAACAGTCAGCATAACTTTGACGCGGTTTTTTTGGGGTTCGGCTAATTTTGGAAGCGTCATTCCCATGATTGCTGGGCTTTTTCGTCGTCGTATTCGTAGACCTAAGTCTCGTCACGAGTTATGATGTGCTGGATGTCCGTATGACTCGTTGTGAGCATTTCCTCAGCGACAGTTTTGCGTTGCTCTTTTTGAAAAAAAAATTCAACAATTTTGGAACAAGACGCGCGGACACACGTCTCATGCCCAAAACATTGTGTAGAGTGCTATGAGCGGATCCATTTGATATGTTCAGCTCATCAGCTATTTCTCTCTCGGTCACACGGCGATTTTGCAGCACAATTTTCTTCACTTTTTCGATTTTTTCTTTGTTTATTGATGTTGCTGGACGACGATGGCGACGAGGCATATTTTCAACTGATGTACCTATGGCCCTCTTTGAACGACTTATACCAATCAAACACACGTACACGCGATAGAGCAGATTCCCCATAGACTTTCTGCAACATTTTCAATGCATCCGAAGCACTTATTCCGTTGGAATAAAAAAAATCAAATTAATTCTTTGCTCAACGTTTGATTCCATAGTAAAATTCGAAAAATACACTGGAGGTTGACTTGTTTATAGTGATTTACTGGTCATTTGATAATGAAAACATTATAATTTACCCTACACAGATTTCGTTCCTTTGGTTGAGCCATTTGAAAAATATGTATGTATGTAAAAGATACCACTCATCGTTGCAGGCACAGCCATAAGACAGTGGATCGTCCTCTACGAATGATTTGATCAAGTTCGACATCTGCCTGTATTCAATTTAACACTGTCTGAAGGGCCAAAAACGGATGGGCGGACTCGTAAGCAGAGACACTTACGCGTAATCCGCGGGATAATGAGAATCTCCTTCCAATGCTACAATCCTACAACCTAATGTCGAACAAGCTATCAAACGTGAGGACTTCCCAATGAGTGGGTAGCAGAGCTCGCCATCAATTCACGAATTGTTAATGACAGGGAGTTGGCAATTCCACTCTCCCCATCCAAATCGCTTCAATCCGGTGCTCTGATGGTCCCTTCCCAACCCTTTTTATTTGATGTATAATATAGTGATGTTCATATAATAATGTAGAGTATTTTTCTTTATAATAATCTTACCTTCCCTGGTCTACCTACTTACCTGTCAATCAGTATACTTTGCCATTTTTCAGTTTTATTTTTTTTTTATTAATTTATTTATTTATTATGCATTGTTATTTAAACATGTGATCACAATTTTAACTAAGCAATTTACGACTGTCGATTATTTATTTGCGGAGATGCCCTGTTCCTCTATCCCACTTTTACACTGTCGCTGCTAACACATCACATTTAATTTCTTGATTTATTTATTTATGTTGCTTCCAATGTTTATACTTCTTTCCCTTATTATTCTCATCGGATGATTCTCCGTCCGAAATTTCGCTCTCTTCATTATTATATACTTCTTTTAATGTTCTTTTCATTTTTTTCTTTATCTTTCGAGAGCTCTTCATCCGTGTTCTGAAACTTTTGGAAGTCTTGTTCTAACGATTTTTTCCAAATAATACTAGGTCAGCCTTCTTTCTTCTTTTCAAAATTTTAGTTGTATGCTAGCTTTAATGGGTGGTTTTTATCCCTGCGTAAGACATGTCCAAAGTAACTGGGGCGACCTACTCTAATTCTTCTATTAATAGTTTTACCATCTAGAAACTTTCTCGCGTTAAACTTCATATCTCTCTGTCTAGCGCATTGTTTGTATAAATCCTACTCTTTTTAGTCAAAACTGCTACTTTAGTGCCATATTGTAAGGATGGTGCTATCACGGTTTTAAACATTAATTTTCCTAATTCCCAGTTTGGGTTGAACTTCTTGCAAAATTCTACTATAATTTTCGATGACTTAAGAGAATTTAGACATCTTTGCCTGCAAGTTGCTTTCCTAGTAAGTGTAGATGTTAAACAGACTCCTAAATATTTTAAACTATCACATACTTTAAATTTCTTACCGTTAAGAATGGTATCATTTGGATGCTTTGCCTTATCATTCGGATATCTAATTAAAACCTGGCTCTTTTTGCAGTTTATCATTGAGCCATTTGAAAAATATACAAACACAAACTCATACATTACCATTGAAAATTTTACCAATAACAACATTTTTACTACGTTATTAATCCAACAGGCCATAGTTGGGTACACAAAAAATAATATGTCCTTTTCATTGGGTCTAGGGTTTTCTTGTTAAATTATTGTTATTTTATTGATGTGAACAGTTAGTCAACAACGTGTGACTATTTTTTGTACATCTAGGCTACATTACTCGGTTAATTGGTTCAATTTAGCCAAACTTAGATCATTCGAAGATCATGCAGATAATCTGTTCAGCTTTACCAGCGAAGTCATGGTATCTAAAACGTTAAGGAAATCGAACATTGCACGGATATGAATAACTATAAATTGATTGATAATGTCTCAATTGCTATGGAATTAATCAGTAATCCCGATAGCAACGTGATTTCGTTGATAATGGCTGAATTAATATCATATTTGGTACGTAGGCCGAATGCAGGAGCTGGGCTAACATTACATCCCGTTACCCTACTTGCAGAAACGCAACATTCTTTAAAATTGTTTAACACCGATTGATGAATATGTACGCGAAATGTATTCATCTTTTAATTGTAAAATTTTAAATACTTGAGTAAATATAATGGCAATCGTAAAAAAGATCAGAGCAAAAATCTAAAAAACAAATCAATCAAGAAACGATTGCAACGAAGAGAAAACTAAAATTGTTCTAGCCACCGCTGCCTGCCAATTGGTAAAAACTTGGAAAGTAATGTTAGATAAATTCAAATCAAACTCTCTCAATACTGAATTGGTCGTCCTGAAAAGGACAGATTTGAAATGGTCCGCATTTGAATTAAAACCTTCTCGGTCTTTTGAAGAAGCAGATTATTTCAGCCGTTGCACGTTGCGCCTTACCAAAAGATGACAACCTACAAGATCACACACGCACACAAGCACTTTATTTTGCTCCTCGTGGTTGAAACCACCGGCTGGCACTAAATACATCACCGCCATGGGCAGCCGTCTGCCTAGCACATCACTGCATAATTAATGGGTGCCTAGCACGGTTGCCTAGCCAACCGCTTGCTAGCAACAGCCTGCAGAGCAATCAGCTACCTGACCAATGGTTGGTCGCCCTTGCACCTTCTATGGTACTTGCCACCGCAAGGCGCCAAATCCACATTGGCGCCTTACCGCTCCGCACTGCTGAATGAAGCCAATGCACCCTCCAGGAATCACGCCATCGCCAGCTACTAATCCATACTGGCTCGTTGCCCCGCGCAACTCCAGTACTGCTGAACGAATAAGAAATTTTCGAAGGTGTACCCTTTTTATATCGTTCACTGCTGCATATGAGACCTCCCTTGCTCACATATGAAATCTGTGATAGGAAAGTACTGTGCATTTAGTAAATTTAGCCTGCAAAACAAAATTATAAGACATGACCTGTTATTTTCATAATTTTCAATAGTTTAAAATTGTTAAAGGATAATGTTTGAATAGTTGAATTGATACGTGGGAAAATTTCCAACCGATTGATGTTAACATCTTGAAAATCCATCAACCATTTATTGAGTTATAAGCGTTTAATTTGTAACAATATTTCGTGACGGTCGCTTATTTTTAGATTTTCAATTGACACCCTACCCTTGCCGTAAGATGTAGTCTACGTCAAAATGTGATTTAATACATTACGTGATGCAAAACATGCCGGTGTGTAAATTTTACGTTATTTTCAACTTGCATTGACTACGTAGATAAAAAGCATCGATGCAACTACTCTGCAAAAGTCAAAATAATAAACATGTTTTCTTTTAGTCAAATGATTGCGAGGATATTTTATTTAACATGGACATCGTTATCAGCCAAACATTGATAATAAAAAAAAGGAAAGCAAATTGAGCTCAAAACTGTGTAGCAATGAAAGTATTTTTAAAACGCTTTCAGATAAATGGTCCAATAGTGTGTTCTACTTCGAAAAACATAAACGCCCCTGAATGATCCTTCGAAAATAAAACGTTTTACTGAGCTTGAAAAAGGAAACAATTGTGTAGAATTATGTTGTCATTTGAAAAAAACAAGATTTTTATGCATTTGGAAAATAATAAATCGTTTCAGGCTTATATTATGTACAATCTGTGTTGATGAATGAGTAAAATTTAAAATACTCATTTTATATTACACATTAATTGTTGTTTTTGTTGTATTCTCCCAATGCGCGGAGTAACGACATCTAATGATGAAATTTGTCAGAAACAGAAAATTTCCCATCAACATGAGAGGCGTTAGGAGTGGACAGTAATTTATTGCTAGAACTAAGAGAACTGAAAAGAAAGCATTGAAGGTTCCGTTTAGAGCAACGGCAGGTTATGTAAATTGAAAGACACAAGTTGAAAACAAGCGGAAGAAGGTAGAATACTTTCACCAGTCAAGGGGGTATTCTCTCCCTTGCCTACCCAGCATCTGGGGTAGCTTGGTTAAAGATTATTCGCCCGATTGTAGCGTTTTATTGAAATTTTAGAGGACCGGCTTGAGGTATTTCTTGATTCGAGTGAATTAAATATATTGGCTGGTGACTTTAATATCAATTGGCGTGATAATAATAGTTCAAATCATTTGAAGCATTAACCTTTTTTTTTCAATTTAAGACAAATTGTGGATGAATATACGCGAATTTCCAGGCACAGTAAAGCTATGTCCATTTAGAAACCGGAATAATAAAATCATCTGTATCTCGGTAACGGATTGACGTACAAATAAGTTTAATACATCAAAACAAAGGTAATGTACTGTACTTAAAGGAAAAAATATCAACACAAATCATTTCTCTTCGTTTGTAATAAAAAAAATTGCACTTTCTTCTTTATTCCTCCCATCAAACGCTGCACACCTCCGGAGTCAACTTCCTTGGCACATTTGTTCCACATTTTGGTCATCTTGGTCGCGTCCCGAGCCGTTGTTCCACTTTTCTTAAGCTTCCGCTTCATTATTGCCCAAAATCTCTCGATGGGCCGGAACTGTGGGCAGTTGGGTGGATTTATGTTTTTATCGATGAAATCTACGTTATTATCGCGGTACCACTGGATGGCCAAAACTTCACGGGACCTTTATGGGCTTTAATGAAAGGTAGTACGCGGTTTTTGAGTCATTCTTTCTTGTACAGCTTCGAGTCCATCGTCTTATTCGTCACGAACACTTTGGTCTTTGCTCCGCAGCTGCATATCCCTTGCCAAATCATCAGTTTTTTTTTGGCAAATCTGTCCATAAAAGAAAACTTAAACTTCGCAGAAACATCTCCTCGTGCCGTCGCCATGTAGAATTTTTGGCCAGGAAGCTGTCCGAAATCCATTTTCACGTAATCGATCGTCGATGAGCAGGCATCCTTGGTACTTCGTCAAAACCTGCTGGTACAATTTCCGAGCTCGAGTTTTGGTGACGAAACTATGCTTCAACGTTCTGTTTGGTTGTTTGCTGGCTCGATAAGAACGATATCCTGCTCGCAAACGAATTCTTCGAACGGTATTGCGAGCTGCAGCGTATTTTTGTGCGATTTCATTTTCTTATAGTCCAGGGTTTGCTCTGACGGTTCTCAACACCTTCTGGTTGAGCTTGCGATTCCTCTACGACGCTTACCTTGAGGCACTCGATTCACGCTCTTTTGCTCCCTGAAACGTTTGAGCACATCATACACGGTTGATTTGGCGATTTTCGACGTTTTTGCGATTTTTATTGCGGACCACGTTGGATTATCAACGTGGGTGTGCAGAATTTTTTCTCTCCTCTCGGCTTCCATCTGGAATAACCTTTGACTCACTGCACAAAACACCGTGAAATTTATACCACATAAACTGGGCAAACCTACAAAGGTTTGAGTTAGACGATTTATCTATTAGATATTTTATTGAAAAACAATTCAACCAGTTATGCAAAAAAAAAACGAACTGAGTTTATCAACAGATGAAAACTTCTTCAAAAACTTTTCATTTGTTCTACAGCAATATAATTGTGAAAAGCTATTGATGTCAACCTCAAAAGTTCGCAAGTATTCCCAGCGATCAGGAAATCCAATTACAATTCAAATCACAGAATCCCGTAAGTTATCAAAAGACAAGCCAATATCCGATCCTGCCCCCTGTAGGTCCAATGCGGTTCCAACAATAATAAAACCACCAGCTTAGTTTTGGGCTGACCAAGAATATCTCCCAACCAGGGAAATCGAGAAAATTTCCAAACCGAAATAATCTTGAACCGGCCCTAGTCAAACTTTTAGGTTCAACGACGACAGAATTGACAAGGAATTCCCCAACAATCAGCCAGACAACTCACTACTATTTCATGGTATCTTTTCAAGCATCAAAGGTAAATTTTTGGTCATACATTATAAAAAAAAGTCCTTTATACCTGTATACCGCGCGCGAGGCTCCAACTTTTGTAGACTACTTTCTTTATTTTTTTTAACCACAACATGAAACAAATTTTCATCCTGGAGTTTTAACCGAATATCAGCAGACTATGGTTCTTAGTGCTGAACAAGTATTTTATTTTGATTTTATTCTGATTTGTGTAACGTTTGCATTAAAGAAATGGACTTGCGAGCGGCCTTCCAGCAGTTAACCGGAACAATCGCCATGGCGAACAATAACATGCGTGTAGGCATGTTTTTGAGTTCTTTCTTCGTTTTATTTATCAATTCCTCCTCAGTTTTCGCGACAAAATTGTTGGAGTAGATCTAACGTAGACGTTGGACGGGTTCGCCGACTTGGGTACCACATCGATATTCAGCCGCTCCATCTCCTCCAACGATTGCTTCGAGTAGTTGGCTGACGCTAGATCCGGCCAGAAGACCGCGTCTTCGCCCTCATGGTATTTCTTAATGAACGACGCAAATTCCAGCAGACATTTCGTACTATCAATTTCCCCGTTCACGACCAGTCCGGAGCGAAAGAAGAGCTGCTTTGACATCCCCTCCCCTTTCCCCCCCCCCTTAACCCCCCCCCCTCTTTCCCCTCCCCCCCGTCCCCCCCCTTTTTTTTTTTCCCCCTTTTTCCTTTTTCCCGTGCCCCCCCCCCCCCCCCCCCCCCTCCCCCTTTCCCCCCCTTTTTCCTCCCCCCCCCCTTTTTGCTTTTTTTCCCCCAGCTTGTGCCGTCCGGAACCGGGCGTTCTTTCAATGCTCTGATTGTTGTCTAATAGCGCCAAAATGTTGTAGATGCCGGAACGGTCGTATCCGGCGTCGGCAAATTGCCTCACGATGTCCGTTTTCGACGCGGCGGGTTGCCGTTCTTTGAACGCGCACACTTCTGAACGGAGTTGCTTCACTGTTTTTGCCATCACGGTTAGGGATGCCAGATACTTTTTTCAAAAGTCTGTATCAATCTCATTGAAATGCCTGTATTTGTCTGTATCAGAGTTATGGTTTTGGTTTTAAGGTGCTTCAATGAGAAAACATGTTGAAAATCGCTATTTATCGATGCTGACAAACGAGTAGAGGTGAGATTATGTTTTGTAAACATCGCATAAACAAAAATGTAACGCAAAAGAGATAGCAATTTTAAGATTTATATTTTAATGTCCACTTTCCTTTCACTTTCATACATATGATTAAATCATTGTCATTTTTCAATCACTAAATATGAACAAAGCAAAATATTTTGATCTTTTACTTATGATGTTTTGAAAAATTCTAGGCAAATCGTTTGTTATAATCATTCATAAATTAAACGAAACAGCTCACCTTCACTTAGCTACTACGAAATTCATTAATTCCAAAAGCTTGATCAAAATATTTTTTTTCTGTACATATCGCTTGTCAACAGACATTTCAAATTAGATGAAATTTCAAAAATGTCTAAACGCACATAGCTATTGATCGAAAATGACATCATGTTTGCGCTTCGCTCTGATTGGTTCATACTGCCACAGTTACCGTGCTAGCGATTATCAAACATGTGGGGACGACCGACCAATCATCAGTTCTCGCTGTGCATCCGTATGCGACAGACGTGTTTTCGGAGCACGTTGGTAGAAAACGCCGCCCGTCAACACAGGAAGACCAGACAAAGAAGAATCATCCACGTCACCTGCAGCTGGCCATCCGCAACGACGAGGAGCTAAAATAAACTTTTCTCCTGTGTGACCATTTCACAGAGTGGTGTCCTGCAGCCCAAGAAGACTGATAATTTCAATCGCGAAGCATGTTCCCTCCGTAATCAACAAAAATCCGTCCTTTTCAGGACGATCAAATCAATTTATCGATTGAAGAGTATGTTTGATTGAAATTTCTCTTTAGCTCATCGAAATTCTCATTACCACGTACCGGCTCAACATGGCGTTGCTTAAAAAGCCGCGTCCCGGAGAAAATTGCCAAATCAATCGCCCACGTCCTCTTCGTGGTCTAGCGGTTAGCGGCGTCAACCGTCGTTCAAGCGATGGCGATCAAGTGAGGGTTCGATTCCCGTTCCAGCCAGTGGAACTTCTCGCAGAACGAAAATGTCCATATTGGTCCACTGGGTGTTAGGATAAGTTGTTCGTTGTTATTCGCTCTATGTGTTCAGTCTGTACACCCTCGAGTGGAAGACGTTGCAAATGTCAATTTTTATCGTAGTATTACGTGCTGCCAACCACCTGCTGTCCTGAAGCCCAAGAAGATTGAGAAGAAAATTTCAATCGCGAACCATGTTCCCCCTCCGTAAACAACTAAAACCCGCCCTATTTAGGACGACCAAATCAATTTGCCAACTAAAAAGTATGTTTGATTGAAAATTCTTTTGAGCTGTTCGACATTTCCATTACCACGCACCGGCTGAACATGGCGTTGCTTGAAAAGCCGCGTCCCGGAGAAAATGGTCAAATTTTTTATTAGTATCCATATATAAATCTCTATTCACCATGTTAACACTAGCAAGCTCGTTGGACATTCAATAAACGAAATATTAATTCGAGCCGAACTGCAACACGGCACCGCCCATGTGTACACATATTCACATATTCAGCGTAGGGGGTGGGTCGTTGTACTTCCTAGTTGTACATAGGTACATAGTGGATTAAAGGGCGATACGGTCAAAATTTGGTCAATATCAACTTGACGTATTTCTTTCAATTTTGCATTTAAAAAACCAAAACACCCCTCATTTTGAAGGTGTGTGTGTGTAGAATGTTGCTCCTATTTTGATTTTGGAATTCACTCTTCAGTTGTCAAAATGCCGTCCAAGCAAAAAGAGCAGCGTATCAAAATTTTGCTCGCGCATCGCGAAAATCCGAGCTACTCGCACGCAAAGTTGGCAAAATCGCTAAAAGTTGCCAAATCAACCGTTACAAATGTAATTAAAGTGTTTGGGGAACGTTTGTCGACAGCCAAGAAGTCTGGATCGGGGGGAAATCGAAAACCGGAAGCCGCTGAGACGACAAAGAGAGTTGCCGGTAGTTTCAAGCGAAACCCTAACCTATCTCTCCGAGATGCCGCAAATAAGCTGGGTGTATCGTCTACAACCGTGCATCGAGCCAAAAAACGAGCCGGACTATCGACTTACAAGAAGGTAGTGACTCCAAATCGCGATGATAAACAAAATACGACGGCCAAAGCGCGATCCCGGAGGCTGTACACGACGATGCTGACGAAGTTTGACTGCGTGGTAATGGACGACGAAACCTACGTCAAAGCCGACTACAAGCAGCTTCCGGGACAGGAGTTTTATACGGCAAAAGGAAGGGGAAAGGTAGCAGATATTTTCAAGCACACGAAACTGTCAAAGTTCGCAAAGAAATATCTGGTTTGGCAAGCCATCTGTACCTGTGGCTTGAAAAGCAGCATTTTCATAGCTTTCGGGACTGTCAACCAAGAAATTTACGTGAAAGAGTGTTTGAATAAACGTCTGCTGCCTTTCCTGAAGAAACACGGTTGTTCCGTACTGTTTTGGCCGGATTTGGCATCTTGCCATTACGGTAAAAAGGCCATGGAGTGGTACGCCGCCAACAACGTGCAGGTGGTTCCCAAGGACAAGAACCCTCCCAACACGCCAGAGCTCCGCCCAATTGAAAAATACTGGGCTATTGTCAAGCGGAACCTAAAGAAGACCAAAAAAACTGCTAAGGACGAGCAGCAGTTCAAGGCAAACTGGCTTTCTGCGGCGAAGAAGGTGGACAAGGTGGCTGTACAAAATCTGATGGCAGGAGTCAAGCGTAAGGCCCGGCAATTCGGATTTGGAAAAGCGGAAGCCTAACTGAATATTTTTCCTGAATTTTATACTAATTGAACTTGAAAAAGAAATTTAATTTGATTTTTTAAATAAACGATTTCACCGATTTACACGCGTTTTCCCTTGACCAAATTATGACCGTATCACCCTTTAGTTGCAGATAATAGATTAGGTTAGTTGCTGGTAGTCATCAAATGTGAACTCTAATTTTTCTGACCAATATTTACTAACTCTAATTGTTTTGCAGTTTCAGAAGCAAGTTTGTCCTTACCTCAACTTTCTTTGGACGGGGCTTAAGGCCGTTTTTCTGTTGTCTGAGTTGAGAAGATGCGAATTAAACCTCCGAAAACCCTGTCGCTCTAACGAAAACTAATGATTTCATTTCCACGCTGATGTCTGGCGTAACAACTGAGGCCCGTCCCCTTTTAAATTTGATTCGCATTGCCTTCGTTGTTACCCCCTTCTTGTCATGTAATGGTACCCTATGCCATTATATAAAATGGGCCCGGCATGGCGAGCAGCTATCGTTGTTCGCCGATGATACATCAGTCGTCCACAATGGTAGGGTAACAAGAGCGCTTACAGCGAAACTACAGCGAAGCCTGAATGTTCTGTCAAAATACTTCACCGAATGGAAGATCTGTATTAACGCAGCAAAGACCCAGGTCATCCTATTCCCACACTCAAATTCTCCCAAACTTGTTCCGCCTGAGGATTGTAAAATAAGCCTAAACAACACAACGGTGGAATGGGCCAAATCAGCTGTCTATCTTGGCGTCACCATAGACAGCAAGCTTATTTTCAGGGAGCAGGTTGACAAAACTGTCACAAAGTGTAACGTTCTGTTGAAGCTACTGTATCCATTGATCAACAGAAGGTCTACATTATCCCTGAAAAACAAGCTTGCTGTCTACAAGCAAATCATACTTCCAGTCATCGAGTACGGCATGCCAATCTGGGAGGGTTGTGCAAAAACACATCACCTGAAGCTTCAGCGTGTTCAAAATAAGTTCCTCAGGATGATCCTGAACACCCCTCCGAGGACAAGAACATCTGAGGTCAACCGTCTGGCCGAGATAAAAATGCTCGACGATCGCTTTAGTGAGTCTATCAATCGGTACAGGGCACGCTGCCTGACATCGGATCACCAGATCATTCGGAATCTGGTTCCCCACCCCTAGGATTTTCAAATTGTAGTTGTAGTTGTAGATTAAGTAGGTTATCAAATTTTAACAAACAATGCCCCAAGGGCTGATCTGAAAATTTATTTTAAACATAAAACACATTAAACATATAAAACACATAAACAAAGCTGTAGAGCCCATGGGGCTAAAACACTTGAAATTGTAAAGTAGTATATAAGATAAATAAAAAACAATTTTAGTAGTAGTAGGCGAGCAGCTATCGGGACGAATGACCCCTAGGGTTAAAGTCCCGTTAAAACAATAAAGAAGAAGAAGAAGAAGAAGAAGAAGCGAGCAGCTATCAGTGATAGATATCAGCTCTAAGCTGCAGCACATTCTACTACCAAGAAAAAGAGTGTGATAATAAAAAGACCACAATCATCCCACGTCACTTGCAGCTAGCCATCCGCAATGACGAGAAGCTGCACAAACTTTTCTCCTGTGTGACTTTCACATGGTGGTGTCCTGCCAAACGCCCTGCAGCCCAAGAAGACTGAGAAGAAAATTTCAATCGCGAATCATGTTCCCTCTGTAAACAACTAAAATCTGTCCTTTTCAGGCCGACCAAATCAATTTGCCAACTAAAGAGTATGTTTGATTGAAATTTCTCTTCAGCTCATCGAAATGTTCATTACCACGCACCGGCTCAACATGGCATTGCTTAAACTGCCGCGTCCCGGAGAAAATTGCCAAATCAATCGCCCACGTCATCTTCGTGGTCAAGTGGTTAGCGGCGTCGCCCGTCGTTCAAGCGGTTGCCTTGAAGTTGAGGGTTCGATTCCCGCTCCAGCCAGTGGATCTTTTTGCAAAACAAAAATATACAAACTGGTCTACTTAGTGTTAGGTTAAGTTGTTCGTAACTCGCTCTACACCCAAAATAAGAAAGTAAGATTGTAATACAATTTCGCATGATTTTGTTCCATTCTCGCTGTTGATCGTAACTTGGATGCAAAATTTAACATTAGTTGTGGGCAAAAAAACAACAGCAATTCGCAATGAAAAATTGAACGTGTGCGTGGGGTTGTGCGCAGTGATATTTAGTTTGTGAGTAAGAGATGAGTGTCCGAAAGTAAGATGGCTCACAAAAATAATATGAATCAAATACGAGATCAAGATGCGAACCGTGACCGCCAGGCTGTTCTGCAGCCCAAGAAAACTGATAAGAACATTTCAATCGCGAACCATGTTCCCTCCGTAAACACAGGATCCATTTCACACTGACAAGCACGTTGGACATTTCAGCACCAACATTTGATTAGGGCGAATCTGCTTTTGCAAACAAACACTTTGTCTGCTAATTTATCGGAAGTTGAATACAGTTCCTTCAAATTGAATATATCAGCGGATAGAAATAAAGCTCGTCTTCCTTAAAGAGTGCTTAATTTGTATTTGTGACCTTTTGTTCAAGAGCAAATGACTACGGAAGCCATTGTTTACAAAAGTAGATTCGCCCTAATCTAATGTTGGCGCTGATTTAACAAACAAAATATCACTAACAATCAATTCGAGCCGAACTGCAGTTTCTATAAATTTTCGTGGAGAACAAATAGCGGAAGAAGAACCGGAGCCTCACACACCAATAGCATGGTTCTTTAGACTGAATAAAATATAGTAGAAATTTAACAATTCGATGACATCAATTTCTTCACATCAACAAGCAGTCCTACGTCAACGTTGCAGTTCTGTCACTGACATAACTCACCCTTTCGTTTTTTTTAAGGGTATCGTTGGTGAGGTCAATTTTTATTACAGCAGCAATTGTAGAAATTTATCATTCGAAATTGATGCAAATTCTCCATGCTTAAATTGTCACTTCTAGTGTATTCGTTGATCAAGGCCTGCACGTCGAAGAAGTTATTGGGGATCAGGTTCACAAAGCCAGGGTTCGTCAATTCTTTTAAATATCCTGGTTTCAAGAAACAATCCAATATCAAAAATATTAATTTGTAAGTTTCTGTTGTCAGCTTGTACACCATTGGCTTTTCAGATTAAAAAAAGTTGATTCACCCGGTTGATTTTCGGTAAGATGTGGTTAATTGCGATCAAGTACAGGTGGTTTGATGGATCGCTGAGACGCTCGTAAACTTTCTTAATTGTTTCATCCTGATTGGCGTCCACTGATATATCGAGAGAATTGAAATATACTTTTAAGACTTCCAGCTTCAAGAACACGCTTAACAACTTGGTCCAAAGAAAGCCATCGGGTCGTGGACGGATGTAACATATTTAAAGGTTTCAGCTCTATTAGGGGCTGCAGTTCGCTGAACTTTGCTCTTTTGAAAGGACTTTTACTGAAGATGGAATATTCTTACAAGAATATGATGCACAAAATGCCAATGAATGGCAAATGCATTTCAGTACGAATAAATCGGACAGCCGTTTTTAAATAGTACACTAACAGAATGTTTTCCACCGTGCTTAACACTCGCTCCATTTACACCAAACCCTGTAAACTTCTTTTTGTACAAAATCAAAGTCTTCATTAAACTTAGTAACAATGGCACTGTATACCGTAGTAGCATCCACTTCAGCAAGCTCGAGTACGTGATAAAAAGAATCTCGAATTGACAGTTCATTGCTATTCCAATAGAAAGTCCTCACTACTAAGACCAATTGACTCATCGATTATAAGACTAAATGATTGGGACCGCATCATTGCCACCAATTCTTGGTGATGCGATTCGCCAAAAAAATTCGTTACGATGGCTGTATTTTCAGTTCGTCTGTATATGTCTGTAACATTTTCCAATTGCTTGTATAATGTGTCTGTAATCTGTATGATGTATGTATGCATGATGAAATGCCTGTATAAATACAGACATGTCTGTATATCTGGCATCCCTGGGTTAGAGTTCGACTGGTAGAGCTGTCAAATTTTGTCTGCTGACTTATGGGTTACTATGATTGATGCTGCATGGGTAGTTTTGTCAGTGCGGGTGAAGGTAAACCCATGAAGAATCCGCAATTTTTGTCCTTTTTGACGTAGGACTACGTCTGTGTTTTCAATACTGGGGTACACGTTCGAATTGCGAAAATTTGGAGCGTCACGAAAAATATATAGGTTTTGAACGTTAATAACTAAGTTATTCCACGATTGATTTTCAAAATGTTTGCACCAATCGATCGGAACATTTTCTACGCTTCGATTTAAATATTTCAAACTATTGATTTGTAACATGCAACTAATAAAATTAACGCAAATATGAAGTGATGTCTTATAATATCGATTTTTCATAGTAAATTTACCAAATACACAGTACTTTCCGCGCACAGACTTCATATTTAAGTAAGGAACGTCTCCTAGGCAGCCATGAATGTTATATAAGGGGTACACCTTCGCATTTTGATTGTTTTCGGCGGTCGTGGGCGCCAGGAGGCCAGGCGACGCCCCCCAGAGAGGCGTTGGTCAGTGGGTTGTTGCCGATGTTCCCGTCAACCTTGCTGCGAGAAACATGGCTGATGAACATACGAGTTGGCGGGAAAAAGCCGCCCGTGACAACGAGACAAGAATCAATCATCCCATGTCACCTGCAGATGGCCACCCGCAATGAAGATGAGATGAACCAAGAAAGAAAGTCCAAGTTCATTCGCGAACTGTTTCTCCCTCGTCAACTAAATCCGTCCTTTTCAGGACGACCAAATCAGTTTGCCAACTAAAGAGTTTGTTTGTTGAAAATTTTCTCTTGTGCTGTTTCAAATTAATTTCAATCTCCGCGCCCCGGCTGAACATAGCATTGATTAAACGCCGCTTCCCGTAGTAAATGACAAAGAAAACGTTGAACAACCAACGAACGAAATTCTAGAACGGATAGTTCGAACCGAACTGCGACACTTCAGACCGACCATGTGGTTGAGTTCGTTGTAGTTCCTAGTGGTGCATAGCGGATTAGTTGCAGGCGGTGGCAAGCAAATTAGAAATGTTTCGGTTAAGAAAATCATCCGTCTAGCGTGCCGTAATTAAAACTAATTATTGTGGCGCAATAACTGAATTTCGTCCCCTTTGGTGCAATTTGTATCACGATTGCCTTCGTTGGTGCCGCCTTCTTTCGTGCACTAGCATCCGACCCCTATACCTCACAGCTTTTAGCAGAACATTTTGATCCAGTCTTACGACAGTCGTTAAGCTGTGCAGTGGTCTTAGGATCGCAGTTGGCGGCGGCGAGCAGTCGTTGCCCAGAGAGACGTTGTTGCAGTTGGCTGTTGTTGCCGATGCTCCCGTCAACCTCGCTGTGAGAAACATGGCTGCTGAAGCCTACAATTCCACAACACCCCCACAAACAAACCCAACAACCCAACCCCCCCCCAATCTCCCACGCCAACATCCTAAATATTTTTAACTCTCTTGCTAAATTCCTCCCGCCCCACATCACTTAAACCCCCCGAAAAATACAAAGCGCGTGGAACAACCCACTCCCCCCAAACCCCCCCCCAAACCCCACCATTATATTTTTTTTTTTTTTTTTTCCACCCGCCCTACAGCTTTAACCCCCAATAATCCAAACACCCAATGAAATGAACCAAAAGATCCATAACTATCTTCTACGCGTTAGAGATAGTGGCCCTCTCAACCATCGTAGAAAATACAACCGGGGCCGTATCATAATCTAAGAGCCACCAAGTGCTTTCTAAAGAGTGTACAATAGAATTTTCTTGGCCCTTTTCAGGACTGACTAAAATCAACTAGCGGATGGCCCTGACGTGTATGGGAATTCGATTGCTGCGTAGTCCTACGTCAACTTTGCGTACAACCCCATTGGGCTGCCCCTTATAGTTTTTTTTTAATGTAAACTTTTTGTAAATATTTGTGATATTCTGCTTTTTATCATGAAATATGTACCAACTGGGAGTCCAAATAACTTTTGGGAAGCTAAATCTGCTTCTCAGTTCCGGATAAGTTCCGATAATTTCCAGAAGGTTGTTTCTATTCCATGGATAATTAGCAAACTTAAAGGGAGTTATACCAAGTTTCCAGAAACGTTGAGAAATTTTCGGCAATTCAATGGACTTCTCTGAATTTTCACCACTTTTTTTCTCAAAAGAGAGGGAAAGAGAGAGAGATAGAGAGAGAGCAAACAAATTTCATGATTATCTTGAAACTTCCGATAAGTTTATTCAACTTCCAAGAAGCTTAATCAACTTCTGTCAAGTTACTAATGTTTCCACCCAATCTTCAAAGAGATTCCGAAGTTCAAATTTTCAAATTAATTCGTTCAGTTTCTAGAACTTTATATAAGTTCTGACCAATTCATGAAACTGCCGAGAGTGTCTAAAAGCTGTAGAATATGTAATTAAATAATGTAATATTTAAAAACGATTCTTGGAAAAATCAAAGATTTTTCGAACTTTTCTTCCGCAATTAACGAATTGAATCTATCTTCAAGATATCATCGGTTTCCCCCAAATCAAAACTGCTATAATAAAATGCATCCTCTCCCCCAGTAGATAAGTCTGAACATACGGATCCCCAGTAAACCTGCCAAAAAGTTCTATATAACAGGCTTCTTTAAAAAAATTCTGTATGAGCTATTTTCGAGTGCTAATCATGACCAATCCATCACTCAACCAATTGTTCACTTTGAAGACTTCATTACTTTTCATTTCTGAGCAATCGGAATACTATTCGGAATCGTAATATGCCATCAAATTAGTCGTAAAATCCATATCAGTCACAATTGCGGAGGCCTCCTCATTTTGAACTAGTCTGCGTTTCCCGGAAAATGCAGTGACTGTAAAAAAAAAGTTAGGGAACCATTCGTGAATGATTTTTCGAACTCTGGTCAACATTCAAAGAAGCTTTGTTTATGTTTCGTGATACACGCTGAAAATGTATTGCACAGTATTGTATGGGAATGGCAACTTCTGAGTGTGTGCAAATTGCATCTCTCTATGCATCAGTCATCAACGGACAAATGTGCTAATGCGAATGCGCACCATTATTTTGCAGCGTCAAATAGTTATTGCACTTCTTTGCATCTCGTCTGGTTAAAAATATCTCTAAGCCATTACGAGTTTGAAAAATCCACCTACGGACACTTTACAAATCCACACCAAAAACCAGATCAATGTAATATCTTTACAAGCTGAACGATATTACGATGGTTTATTTTTTGCTATATGTGTTTGTGATACTCTGATTAGATAATTCATTTCAAATGCGGAAGGGAAGTTCCCAGCACAGTGCGCTTCCCATTCAGTCAGCATTCAGCATTTGCCTGTAGCACAGCGCAATCTATTGCAACCTAGCGTTATATCTTATATGCTTATCAGCGCAGATGATGAGAGGAAGACAAATGTTTACATTTTCGCGGTGGCAAAGCGGGTAAGTGGCAATTTGCAAAATGCTTGCGATGTTTTATTTAAAGTGTTGTTGATTTTATATAGCACCACTACGAGACACTCCAGCTACATTCATCACGTTGGGAAGCATCCCTTGCTGTACCGGAATGTTGGGCAACACCTCAAACTGGCAGCGGAAAAGTTTCCCAACAAGGAGGCCTTGGTTTCAGTTCACGAATCAAAGAGACTTACATTTTCAGAAGTGCTGGAGAAGGTTCAACTTATTGCAGTGCTATTCCAAGACCTTCAATAAAACCGATTTTTCCCATTCAGGTCGATCGTCTGGCAGCTTCGTTCTACAAGATTGGCCTTCAAAAGGGAGATCGTGTTGGTGTATGGGCTCCAAGTGGAACACAATTTTACCTATCTACTTTGGCAGCTGCTCGATCCGGAATGATTTCCGTTGGAATAAATCCGGCCTATCAGGTTCCAGAACTGGAATATGCCTTGAACAAAGTAGGAGTTAAAGCGTTGATTGCACCAGAAAGTTATCGCAGTCAGAATTATTACGATATGATTACTAAGATCATTCCTGAATTGAAATCATGTTCTGCGGGAGCGATTAATAGTTCAAAAGTTCCATCTCTATCAGCCGTAATTATGAAAGGCGATCGCAAACAAATGCTGCCGTAACATTTAAAAAAACCGAACATAAAAATCTTAAGTTTATGTGACTTCTCCATCTTTCCAGAGGAACCATTGCGTACGAAGATCTGTTCCAGATGGCTACAGAACCAGGACTTTCCTACGTGGAATCCTTGCAGGCCTCAATTTCTCCGGACAGTGGTGTAAATCTCCAATTCACCTCGGGAACAACGGGGCAACCGAAGGCAGCTCTACTGTCTCATTTCAATTTTATCAACAATGCTGTTTTGCTTGGAAAGAAGGAAGGGTTTGATCTGAGTGAGGAGCACCGTGTTTGCATTCAGGTACCGTTCTTCCACGTTTTTGGAGTTGTTGTTGGAATACTGGGATCGATTAGTCACGGATGCACTCTAGTCATTCCCGGACCAGGGTACAAAGCATCTGCGTCTGTACAGGCGATCGTTAATGAGAGGTTACCATTCCAAAGCTTAGTTATCTAATTTATCCAATCTAATTTAAATACTTACCAATCTAATTTAAATACTTATCAACAGATGCAACGTTATCTACGGCACTCCCACCATGTACGTAGATCTTGTCAGTGAAGTTAGGAAAAGTGGCATCAAACTTCCCCCGATTAAGTTGGCCGTCACAGGAGGATCACCCTGTTCACCACAGCTGTTCAAGGACATCCAAGAAACGCTCGGTGTGGAGCAAGTCAAGACCATCTACGGACTTACGGAAACGACCGCGGTGTGCTTTCATTCGTTTCGGGAAGAGTGTCAGGACAACATTCTCACCACGGTCGGTCATCTGGGTGATCACTGGGAAGCGAAGGTGGTTGATGGGGATGGTAAGCTGGTGCCGTACGGAATTCCCGGGGAGTTGTGCATCCGTGGTTATGGGACTATGCTCGGCTATTGGGAGGATGAGAAGAAGACCGGAGAGGCGATCGGTGTGGATAAATGGTTGAAAACCGGGGATCAATTTGTTCTGCGGGAGGATGGCTACGGAAAAATCGTTGGTCGGATCAAGGAGGTTGTCATAAGAGGAGGGGAGAATATTTATCCAAAGGAGATCGAGGATTTCCTAAGTACACATTCGAATGTTTTGGAGGTGCACTGCGTGGGAGTTCCCGATGAAAGGATGGGAGAGGAAATGTGTGCCTTTGTACGTTTGAATGATGGTGCGAAGAAGTTGGATGCAGCTGATGTAAAAGAGTTTTGTGCGGGGAAGCTGGCCCATTTTAAAGTGCCAAAATATGTGGAAGTTATTGGGGAGTTTCCGAAGACAACATCCGGGAAGATACAGAAATTTAAGTTAGTGGAAAGTTTTCTGAGGAATAAAGCATTATGAAAATCGATGGTTGTTTGATGGAAATTAAACATTATTAGGAATTAGGAGAAGTGATACCGAGAATAAACTTAACCGTTACAAAATTCAGCTCAAAAAAGAAATAACTTTATTAACAACGGTTATAAATCGAAATCACTTTTTAGTTATGTAAATATCAGATGAAAGAAAAC
The DNA here is from genome assembly GCA_024533555.2 of Aedes koreicus. Taxonomy (NCBI): domain Eukaryota; kingdom Metazoa; phylum Arthropoda; class Insecta; order Diptera; family Culicidae; genus Aedes; species Aedes koreicus. Next base: position 107,773 of record JAHHFK020003216.1, on the reverse strand, counting down.
ACGCACTCGGTTGTTTTGCGCTCGCTTGTTGACAGCTCGATTACTGGATGGGTTTGACCAAGTAGGCCAAAGCGGGAGGGTTGGGACTTTGGTACACAGATCGCCTGAAACACCAACTCTAGATCCAGCGTTCCCTTGATGTAGCACAGCACTCGCTTAGCTTGAACCCAGTACTCCTCCGTTGGGCAGTTTTGAAATTGGGTCAGGTAATTGTCTGCAGTACACAGATCCCTGCCTCGATGTCAGCGTCACATAGGTCAGACAACCGTTGGC